>CM049597.1:6598336-6735836 GCA_026979955.1 Megalurothrips usitatus | reverse complement strand
CGACGCGTCCCCCGACGAGTCGTTCTCGCACATCGACGCGACGCGACGCGCCACTCACAGTAAAATGTGCGGCCTATGTGCTTTGTAATTAGTTACGGGGGGCACGGCCACCCCTCCTACTCCCACCTCTTCCTCTCTCCGTCCCTCTCCCTCTCCTGCTCCTTGACTTTGTCTCCCCCAGCCCTCCCTCTCTCTCTCTCTCTCTCTCTCTCTCTCTCTCTCTCTCTCTCTCTCTCCCTCCCTCTTTCTGCCCCTCCTCCTCGCACCCCCTTGGCTTTCGTGTCTTTCGTTCAGCACGCTCACGGCATCGTAATTACGGAGGCATTGCTTTTGCATATTACGCTGTAAAGTTGTGCACGTGTGTGTGTGTGGCGGGCAGGTGCTGGCAGGTGTGATGGAGCCCGCCGGGGCTGCCGGGGCCCGGCCGGCTGTGTTCCGGAACGCCGCAGCCGCGCCCCCGACGCCTCGCTCATCGCCTTGCCCGGCCGCCCCTCACGTCAGGGTGATTTCTCAAAGCTCACAAGAAGAGAGCCAAGCCGTTGGTGGGCGGCGGGGGCTGCGCGGGGGCTGCGCGGGGGCGGCGCGGGGGCGGCGCGGGGGCGGCGCGGGGGCTGCGCGCTGCGCGGGGGCGGCGCGGGGGCGGCGCGGGGGCGGCGCGGGGGCGGCGCGGGGGCGGCGCGGGGGCCTTTTTACCCTTTAGGACATAGCGGGGCGCCGCGCTGCTGCCAGCCAAGTCAGCCGTCGGGCCGGCGATGAGGGCAGGGCATGAGGGTGGGCGCGCGCGTTCGGCCAACTTGGGAGCGGACGTCGAGGAGGCGGGCGTCGAGGCCGCCAGCCAAGGCCGGGCGGGGCCGGGCGGGGAGGTCCGTGACAGGCTTGCTGGCGGTGAGTGGAGAACGAACCGCAGAGGCGCCGGCGCCAGCAGCGCGGAGCGGCGCGCGCAGCCAGGCGCGGCGAGGCGCAGCCAGCCCGCGGGATACCGGTGCAAACTTCCACCAGACCGACACTGGCTGGGCGGAGCCTGGCGGAGCCGGGCCGGGGGTAGTGCCGGGAGCAGCCGGGAGCCGCCGGGAGGTGCCGCAGAGTCCGGCCCGGACCGCAGCCGCCGAGCCGCAGCCGGCGCGGCGCGCATCGCCCGCGTCAGCCCTCCGCTTCAGAGACCCTCACCCCTAACGCAAAGCGAGGAGCGGGAGAGATTTTTGCGCAGGGCGGTGTGCCTCCGTCCAACGCCGCCAGCACCAGCACCGCCGCAGCGACGGGCGCTAAGTGGCGCCCACGGATTGTGACCGCCTGCGCTTGGTCGTGTCCGCCGGGTGCATTCTGGGAGCCACGCGCGCGGCGCGCACCCACCGGGTCGCCCAGGCCCCGGGCCCCGGGCCCCGGTCCGCGCCCGAGAGTTCCGTTCCGACCCGACGGCGGCGTGGCGGCCAAGTCCCAGCGTGGCGCTAAAGAAGTTGGCCGCGGGTCCAACTTTACCGACGACACCGCAGCCCGCCGCCCCGCCGCTCCGCCCGCTCCGCTCGCTCCGCCGTCCCACGACCGCGCCATGCGGGGCCAATGCGATGCGATGGCTCCCGGCCGGCTCCCCCGCGGCGGCAGGGTCCTTTGCCTCCTGGGTGAGAATGAGCGGCGCCCCCCCGCGGTAGCCGCGCCGCCCCCGCTTATCCGCACTGCCCATCCCGTCCACGTCCTCGCCGTCGTCCCAGATGAGTCCCGGCTGCTCGCGGCGGCGTCGGCGGCTGCGGTGGCGGCGATCCCGGAATATTCAGCAGCGCGGCCCGGCTGGCCGCCTCCGGCCAGCGGTGTGTCGCGCCCCCATGGAGGCGGCCCAGCAAGCGGACCGTGCGTCGCTCCTCAAAAATAGTCCGCCTCCCGCCGCCGGCCGCCGCCGGCCTCCTCCTTCACCCGTGTGCGATATAAAAGGCGCCCCAAAGAGGCGCGTCTAATTCTGTCGCCTCGCGGCGTCCGCCGGCGTCCGCCTGCGCCTGCGGCAGGGCGGTGCTACTTTTATCCGGCGCTCTGCCTGCTCTGCCGCCGCCGTCCGGCCCCGCGGTCCGTCACGTCCCCGTCCACGTCCCCGTCCTCCTCGTCGTCAGCGGCCCCCGGCTGCTGCCTCCGCCCGCCTCCAGCACCTCGCCGGCCGGCCGGCCTGCTCGCCGGGACGAATGACGCCCCACTCCATCTTGCCCATCAAACGCAACCCCCTCCCGATCACCAAATCACTCCGCGCAGGCCTCTCTCTCCCTCCCTCGCTCTCTCTCTCCCTCTCTTTCCAGCTATCGCCCTCTAGGAGAGAGAGACCCACCCTTGTCCGATCAGCCCCTTCACAGAAAGCAATCCGGCCGGAGCGCGGATGTCCCTGTCGGTCCGGGTCCGCGGGCGTCGCGCCGCTGCAGGCGGGCGGCCCTCGGACAGAGCACGGCTGCTCCCCGAGCACCACTGCGGGCGGGCGCCTGTCAGGTAGGCCAGCCCGCGCGGCACGCGTGCACGCAACGCTACGGTTATGCCTACCCGCCAGGCGCCAGATGCGCGCGACCACGGTGGTATAGAGAGAGAGTGACGAGAGGCGGTGGAGAGGGAGAGAGACAGAAGGGGGGATAGTGGGAAAGAGCGAGACAGACAGAGAGAGAGAGAGAGAGAGAGAGAGAGAGAGAGAGAGAGAGAGAGAGAGAGAGGGGGGGGGGAGAGCGCGGAAACAAAATACACGCCTTCTTTTCCGCGTCGCCACCACCCGTCCCTGCTCCTAGACCGCACGAGCGAGCGCCACCAGCACACCATCAGGCGCGGCCGCCGGGTAGTGGCGCAACGAGAAGCCACACGCCACACGCGCCGCCACGCGCCGCCACGCGCCGCCATACGTGTGACCGGGCGGGCGGGCTATAGGATTACACCGGCGGACCGGGCTGACCCACTTGTACGTCTTCACTACTTGTGGGTGCCGCCTTTGTGTAACATTACGCACTCCGCTCCATTTCCCTCTCTCTCTCTCTCTCTTCCTCTCTCTCTCTCTCTCTCTCTCTCTCCTCTCTCTCCCCCTCTCTCTCTCTCTCTCTCTCTCTCTCTCTCTCTCTCTCTCTCTCTCTGTCTTTTCGCACCTTCGCTGCGCGCGCTCGGCACGGAGAGTACCGCTTTGCGTTTTATTCCAGTAGCGCCACCTCGAACGACGAGGACGAGGGCGGTGACGGCGACGGTGACGGCGGGGCTGCGCTAGCGGAGAGTGGCGGTCGGGTCGGCGAGAGCCGAGTCGCCGCGGGGCCGCCGGGGTCTGCGGGGGCCGCCGGGGTCCGGGACCGCGGACCAAGAGGACCTGTCGGCCGCGGACTGCCACCTCGGCGGCAGCGGCAGGGGCTCCAGGGGCTCCAGGGGCTCCAGGGGCTCCAGGGGAGGGGGTGCACGTTGCGTTGCCTTTATAGGGCCGTATACTGGAACGGAACGGAACGATAAACGAGGCAATCGCTCGGACCCGCGGCACGGCGCGGCACGGCGCGGCACGGCGAGGCACGGCGAGGCACGGCGCACAACAACAGCAGCGGACCGGCGGCCACCACCGCGCGCCGCACCGCGCCGCCACCGCCGCCGCCGCGCTCGCCTCGTTTCACTCAAGTTGTATAAAGTGCACAAACGCTTTTAAGAGCTAATTTTCGGAGCCAATCACAGCGCGCCGTCGCTCCGATGGCCACACGTAGTGTTTACACTGCTGCCCGTCCCCACCCCTCCCACCGGGGGCCCGCCGGCCGCGTCGGTTGAGTGGACGCGGGGGGGGGGGGGGGGGGGGGGGGGGGCGACTCCCGGTCCTGCCTGGCGGCACCGCAAGAAAAGATAATCCCCGAAAAGTAGTGTAAGGCCGTGCCGTGACATCGGCCCGGGAATTCGCGCACAACGAGTGAGTCCTGAGAAATCTGCGTGGAGCTGCTGCCGCGGCGTCCACGCCACGCCGAGCAGTACATGTTCCTGGGAGACTGCGTGCGTGGGGCGCGGCCTTGTTGTAGTCGGGCCGGTCATGCCGAACCACCGGCAGAGCATACAGATTGACCGGCTACCGCCAGTGCCGCCGCCAGTGCCGCCCTTCACGCACCGCACGGCCCCTTTCCCTCTGTCGGGGGCGGCTCGGGGGGCGGCGGGGGCCGCGGTGCTTAGTATGCATGATCCCGGCCGCCCCCGCCCTGGCTGTGCCTGGCGGTGCCTGGCTGTGCCTGGCCGCCGGACCGCAGCTCGTCTCGCCGTGACGTCACGTCCGTGTTTTAGGGTCACGCCCGCGCGGCGGCGGCGGCGGCGGCGGCGACCGGCCCGCCCGCCGGCACGGCCGATGACATGCCGTGCCATGCTGTGACAGGCCGCGTCCAGGTCCCCGATGCAGCACCGCCAGCAACAACGGTGATAGATGTCACCGGGGTCAAAGTCGGCACAGAGATAGACAGGGCGGCCGAAGGGCCGTCATCGCATGCCACTGATGTCACCCCGGTGTAATGCGTCGCATGGATGTACCTCGGTGAACTACCGTCCCGGGTAAAACGAGTTGTGTACTGGTTGTATACGGCCGCAGCGACCGTATACGCACATGTGCTGTATATGGTGGTATACGGTCCGTATACGGTATGAATCTTCATACAACCGTACACAGGTATACAGGTATACGATTGTATAGGTTGTATAAAGGGTAATATATGGACCATACACGAACCGTAAACGACCATATGCAGCACAAATTTTGTGTATGCTCGCGTATACGGTGCGGTCGCTGTACCCGTTGTACCCGCGGGGTCGCCTGTCATGTATGTCCCTCGGTGTATGGGATTGATGTGCCTCGCGCGACACCTCGGTCTCGGTACGTTCACAAGATTTGTGAGCACGACGTGTAATTGGGCGGCTCGTTTCCTTTGATTACGCGGCTCCGTCTCGGCGCCGGGTCTGGGGCTGCACCGCCGGGTCTCGGACGGCACCGCCCCCGTCTCAGGCGGCCAGGGCGCGGCCTGGATCCCCTCCGCTCGGATGAGCGCAGTGCGCGGGCGGACAGGGGACGGCTCCCCCCCCCCCTCGTCGTCACCGGCTCCGTGTCCGCTCGGGCCGGCGCGCTCGGCCCGGCAGCGACATCCCCGGGCAGTGCCTCGGTGCCCCCGGGCTTCCAGCCGGGCTTCCAGCCGGGCTTCCAGCCGACCCGGAGCCTAGCGGAGCCTAGCAGGGCCCGGCCTCCGCTGCTGGCACTTATTAGAAAGCTTTGTAATAAATCAATCGCCGGGCGGCGGACCGGGTGGGACCGGGGGAGGACCGGGGCCCCGGCGGGGGCTCGGCATTCGCCTTATCACCTCGCCGGGGGGGCTGCGGGGGCCCCCGGCCCTTATATGAGACATAGCGTTGCCATGCCAGCAGATTACGCCGTGCCCCACGAGGATTCTTTCCTCTTCATCCATCCGTCTCTGCTCGTCGCCCCCTCTCCTTCTCCTTTCCTTGTTCCCGTTGATCAATCTGAGCCCTCCCTGCCCCTCCCCGCCCCGCCCGCTGCGCCGCCGCGCCTGGAGGACTCTGGCGGCGGCGGAGGCTTTTCAGAGACGCCTGCCCCATTCTTGCCAATTTCATGACGGTAAAAAGAGGCTGTAATATTTTTCTTGGGCTAGATTCATCTTTCCTGGACAATTTTTTCCCCGCTCTCTCTCTCTCTCTCTCTCTCTCTCTCTCTCTCTCTCTCTCCCTCTTGTCCCGCGCCGCCGCGGAGCCGGAGGGGCTTGACATTGCAGTCGGCAAGTCCCCCTACCTGCGCAGCCCCGGCCGCCCGCCCGCCCGCCGCGGCAGCCGCGGTCATGGCCCGGCCCTTGGCTTTGGCCGGGAGAGCCCGCTGCCCTGGTCTGCTCTGCTGCTGCTGGCCCCTGGTGAATCACTTGGCAAAGTTTTCGAGGCATTCCCAGAGTCCTTGGCGGTAATATGCCGTCCAGGCTGCCCTCCCTGCGGCCCCCGGCGGCCCCCCGGCCCGGTGCTGTAGTGCCAGTCGCATAACAGTGTCGGTAAATGGCCGTGCAGGGCGGCGGCGGCGGCGGCGGCGGCCGGGCATCACGGCGTCCAACGAGCCGTGGCTGTAGTTACACTTGGCGCACAGTCACCTGAACAGCGTGTTTCTTGAATACCCGCCCCGCGTAAACACCAAGGGAGGGGGCGGGGCCGGCGGAGCAGCGAGGCGGCGGCGGGGGCGCGAGGGATTGGCTCCGTTCTCTCTATGCATACGCACGCCCTGGAGGGGCCGCCCCTCTCGACGGGGGCCTCTGCTCTCGACGCGCCCCGCCGGCCTCCGCGTTTCTCATCTCGCATCAGGCTGGCGAGCGCACCGCGCGCGCGACCCCACCGTGGATATTGAAGGTACTGTACGACCGGGCCGGGGCAGCCGAGGAGGGCAGAGGGTACGGACTACGCACAGCACGGCCAGGCACGGCGCGGGTACGCAAACAGGCCGAACCCGCGCGCTGCACCGGGCCTGGGCCCCTCTCCCCAGCAGAGCACGCGCGCACGCACACACGCACACACACACACACACACACACACGCTCGAACACCGGTAGGGCAGTGGCGCACACGCGCGCACACACAGTGGTGCCTGCCCTTGCGCAGCCATGGCGCAGCGAACAGGCCCCCCGATTACCTCGTTGAGTGTCGGGCCGGAGGGGGGGGGGCGGAGCACGGGGAGGCAGCAGCAGCAGCAGCAGGTTCAAGCCCTGAATATGTAAACAGCTGCTCAATGCCTTTCCCGCTCCTCCGTGTGCCGGGCCGCCGGGCCGCCGGGCTGCCGGGCACGGACACAGCGCGCCGGCCTCGGCCTCGGCCTCGGACTGCTTGGCGTTGCCCACGTGCTGCGCGCCGGTCCGGACTACCCGACCACCACACTTGTTCTTGTCCTCGCCGCCGCCGCCGTGCCGGACGCGGCAACCTCGCTGCCGCCGCCGTCCTCCCATGGCAGTGGTAGTGCCGCGCCGCCCCGGCGTCCTTGTGAAACTCGGTCCTCCCCCCCCCCCCCGCACCCCCTTCCCTGTTTGTGATCCCACCCCTTCCTGCGCGATGCCGCAACGCTTCTCGAAGACAGAGGGGGTTCGCTCCTCGCTCCCTTCTGCGTACCTTGTTTACGTGCCCCTCCCCGCCCCGCGCCCCGCCACTCCACTCCACCTTTGAGACAAGACGAGCTTTGATTGTGTTCGCGAGACGACAAATCAGCCCTCAGACAAACAGGAGTAGGAGCGGCAGCTCACGGCGGCGGCACGGCACCATGGAGCCGGAGCCGAGCCGAGCCGAGCCGAGCCCGGGCCGCGGCAGGCTGCGTGGGCGGCAGCGGTACCTCCGGGGCCACCGGAGGAGAAGGTCACATGGATCTTATTTTAAAAAAATAAAATATGAGGCGTATGCACGCCACTGGTACATTTGAAACGGCGTGGCGGTAGCTGCAGTCTCTTCGATTCGGCAATTTTTTTTTCAATGTAGGCATTTTCCACGCGAGGCCATTTCCCAAACCCCGCGGTAATATGTTTCATCGTGCGATTGCTCATACTATACTATAGTTTCCGTCCTGGAGGTATTCTTTTTCTACGACTTCCGTTCTCGAGCCTCGTCGGAAACGCACATTACGCTTTGAGGCGGCTGCTAACGGAGTTCAAGAGTGCAAGGTGAAGAAGTGAACAACACATCCAAAATCGCCCCCCCCCTTCTCTCCCACTCACTCCCCACCCGCACACACACACACACACACACACGGCCATACAAACGCTTGCAGTGGCTGACAATGTTGTTGTATATCGGTCCCCACCCCAGCCCTCCGAGTCGACAGCGGTTGCGGGCGGGGCCCGGCGGGGCCCGGCGGGGCCGTCCCCGGGCGCGTGGCCAGAGCGATCGCTTGCTTGTTTTTTTATGGCAAGAAGCGTTATTCGCAGAAATAATGGCCTGTGTTACGACATTGTTGTACGTCAAGGCGAGGTGAGGTGAGGTAGGCGAGGAGGCCAGGGGGTTGCGGTGGTTCTGTCGTGCCGTCGGCAGCCAACGCAGTCGCATCATCAACATGCCCTTCTTTTACTTTCGAGGGAAAAAGCGTGTTTCGCAAAATCACAAACAAAACATTCAGCAAAAAAAACCATGCCGAAAAACGTGATTTTCAAACTATTTCTTTTTATCGGTGTGGAGGGAGGCTGAGGGCCCCCCGCCGTCGTCCCCGTCGGCTGCTTAATATAAAGGGGCGGCGGCCGCTTCCGGGCGCCGATGGGGACGAGCGGATAAAAAGATTGTCTTCTGTAAATAAAGCGAACGGAGCGAAATAAATGATTACGACACCCGGCCGGCCGGGGCCGTCTTCATAGCAGCGGCGGCGCGCGCCACGGCCACGCACAAGTAGGGCCCCAGCCAGCCCGGCCCGGCCTGGCAGCGGCGCCCCCGACCTGCCGCCGGGCGCTAAGTAAGTGGGTCCTGCCGGCCGGCCGCCGCCGCTGCCGCCCCAAGCGTTTTCCGATACCGTTCATTCCGCCCGTTTGATTACCACAATATATTGCATTGTATTTCCCCCCTTCTTCGCTCGCCCGGGCCGCGATGTTGTGTGTTTGTCCCTTTAAAAGGCGTCCCCGCCGCCACCCGCCCCGCAGGCACATCCTACACCTTGTGGAAGGATCAATATTTTGCCCAAAAATTTCCGGCGTCGAGTGAATCGGCTCCTCGCTCGTCCCCCCGCACCGCGGTCGCTACTTTAGGTGCATCGTCCATTGCGTACGCCTGAATTGCGTCCCGCCAACAACGGCACTGGTCAGCGCCTGCGAATGCTGGGATAGGCAAGCCCGCACGACACGCGTGCGCTGCACAAGTCGAGATTGCCTACCCGACAGGCGCCAGGCGCTGAGCGAGTCGAGAGACCAGCCAATTAACTTGAACGTCCTGGATCATGTTCGCAACTAATGTAAGACTTCTCCAGTACTAAACTGGGAACCCCGCTCAAAACTATTAGGGCTTTGCAAATTTTTGAAATTTTGAAAGCAAAATCAAATTTTGTTTTGGGCGCGCCGTCCGTTGGTAAATGTCAAAGGACAATTTTGAGTACTGGCCAGACAAAATTAATGCTATCATACATAAAATGTTACATCCTAAAATGTGCTGTACGTTTCTGGCGTGCGTTTCTACCAAAACTCTCAGAGCGGCTGCTGCTGGCCTGGCAGTCCACTGGGACCTCATCACTCGTACATGTCTATTTATTTAAAATCCAGAACCCACAAAAGTGGACTCGGCCAAAGTTGTAAGTTACGTTATTTTTTGCGGTGGAAGCCACGTTTTCGTCGCGGCTGCATCTTGAAGCTGAAGGAAGAGGGAGAAGGGGCGTCGCTAAGGGGACCGGGGGTGGGGTGGGGGTGGGGGCAGCGGCGAGGGCAGCGGCATCGTCTGTGTCGTAAAGTATATACAGCAATTTTATCTCCGCGGAACTGCATCGTAATAATTCGGCGTGTCGGGGCGCTGCGGCGACGCTGTCTGGTCGGAGGCCGCCGCCGCCGCCGGGACAAGAGAACACGCGGCGGCGGCGGCAGCGCGGCGGCGGCAGCGCGGCGGCGGCAGCGCGGCGGCGGCAGCGCGGCGGCGGCAGAGCACTGCCGAGCACGCTCAGCCGATCCCCGCGCTGCGCCTCACTTGTGTGCATATGGTGATACCTGTTTACCGCACATATACACACACTCGGCATGCACCCGCCGACACCCGCCGACACCGCACACCCCGCGCGCGGTTTGATGGACGTATGGAAAAACAGACATGCATGCATACGACGCCCGCTGCGCCCGCCCCCGCCCAGCCGAGCACGGCGGCGGCGGCGGACCACCGCGGCTGCCGCGGCTGCCATGGCCCGGCGGGCTGGTTGACGGAGGAACCGCCGCAACGCCGCCGCCTTAGTGCGCGGAGCAGTGTGGGGCGGGGCCTCGCGCCGAGACAACATAAGAAAATACTGTACGCGGGCCGACTCAAAATTTTCAAAACAAGTAAAGAACACACACTACACTAAAGACAAAAAAAAAAGACAAACGATCCCGGACACGGCATTTCTTCTACTGTCCAACATGATACACCCACTCGTTTTAATAGGCAATCGATCACAATAACGATTATAATTCTCACGATCTCGTGGAGGTAATATATGCTTTTGACAACTCTTCTCAGCTGTAAAACGGCCGCAAAACAACATAAAATGACATATGCGTTACAAATTTTTCTAAAAAAAAATGTAGTACCTATCGTCACACAACCAATGGTACCAGTGCTGCTGGGCCAGAGAGCTGTAGACCCCCCTCCCCTTTGCCGTCATAACCCCCGCAAGACAGAGAGAGAGAGAGAGAGAGAGAGAGAGAGAGAGAGAGAGAGAGAGAGAGACGAAAGATGGGGGCCGAGGCGCGGTGGTGGCGCCGGTGGAGGTGCGCGCCGGCCCAGTGCGCTGTTGACGGACTAACGAAACTTTGTCCTCGCCGTTCCTGCCCCCCCCCCCCTCCCGATGATGCTCGTCTGCAGGGAGAACTTGTGCGAGAACTCGGTAAGAACGACAGCATATGCAGCCCGCACGCCGCCGCGGACTAGGTCCGCGCTCCCGCCGTCACACGGACACCTGCCCCTGCAAGAGGGACAGAGATGAAGACAGACAGAGACAGAGAGACAGACAGACAGAAAGAGATAGAGAGAGTCAGAGAGCGAGAGCGCCCCCAAGCCAACCACCGCACCGGTCCCACACGCTAAATTAAAACCTCAACAGGGAACGTAAGTGTGTGGCTGCGTTCTCCATTCCCAGGGGACTTCTCCTCTGCTCTCCCCCTCCGCGTACACGCGCGCCTTGTGTGTGTGCTCAGTGTGTTTGTGTGTGTGTGTGTGCGTGTGTGTTGCCGCGGCGGGTCAGTTCGGGTCAGGGGCGTCGCGGCGCGGCCTGACCGGGCCGAGGGTGCCCCGGCGGTGCCCCGGCAGCCTGGCTGTCATGACCAGCGGCGGCCCCCGCGGCCCCCGCGGCCCCACAGGGACCGGCCCGCGGCGCCCCGCCGGACCCGCCGGACCCCCCGCAAAGGCCGCGAGCGGAAATTAAAAGTCGTGCTGAACGCGCGTTGCCAGTACGAGGGTCTCCACGGTCACCCACATCCACACCCCGCGCACAAACACACACACACACACGCACACACGCACACACACACACACACACACCGCACGCACACACGCACGCACACGCACGCAGGACACAGCCACACGCAAGGTCGTCCAACCGCACCGCCAGGCCAGGCCACGCCAGGCCACCCGGTCCGGAGGGACTCGCTGGCTGGGCTGCCGCTGGCGGCGGGGCCGGCCGCGTTTGGCTTGGCTCCGATCCAGCGACGCCGACGGGGACCTATCGTAAAGCAAAAAGAAGGAGCAGGAGGGGAGACAACAAAACGGGTACACATTGCGAGCAATAATGAAGAAGGCGGCGTCCGTTTGGCTGCGCCGGCTGCGGAGTGTTGCGTGCTTCGGCCAGCGGCCTGGTCTCGGTGGTCTTAGTGACGTGGGGGGGGGGGGGGGGGGCGGCGGGGACCCGAGGCGCGCACGGGGCGGACACCGCCCCCGCCGCCGGGGGGAGAGAGAGAGAGAGAGAGAGAGAGAGAGAGAGAGAGAGAGAGAGAGAGAGAGAGAGAGAGAGAGAGAGAGAGGCAGGGCGGAGGCGAAAGGTATCGGAGAGTTACTGCGCCGTAAAAAATGATTGACCGAGTAGCGACGGCGCCATGCAGCCAGGCGGGCGCAGCGCCGCGCCGCGCGGGGTAAATGTATTGTTAATGTAGTTTGGCTGGCCCGGCCACCCGCACGTCCGCACGGCCACAGTCCGTGTGTGGTTCTGAAAAGAACCGAAAAAAAGAGTAGGAAGTAACTACTGGAGCGGCGGGCAGCGGTGGCGCGCCCGGCCGGGGCGGCGGGCTGGCGGGCTGGCGGGCAGCGAAATGGACCGCCGCGCACGCGCAGCACGGCGTGTTTGCGGCCGCGGCTAGGTATACACCAGTCGTCCTGCTCTGCCATCACCACCCGCGGCGGCGTCAGAACTCGTCGACGAGCACGTCCCGGACGCAGAGCACCAGGCGGTCGACGGCGGCCCGCGCGCTGCGGGGGAACAGCGTCCTGGAGAAGCACTTGTTGGCGGCCGCGAACGCGCTCGCCAGCGGCCGGTTCTCCAGCACCGCGATGGCGGCGTCCTCGCAGCACGTCCTGGAGGTCGGCGTACAGGTTGCAAAAATTACGAAAATAAATATGACAGTTTTTTGAAGGTGTTTTAAAAAAATGAAAAAAAGAAAAAAAAAAAGGTAACCTGGCGAGGTCGGCGTACAGCCAGCGGCCCGTGTCCTCGGCGATGGCGGGCGCCGTGATGTCGCTGCACTCCATGACGGCCCTGCTCAGCGGGTCCTCGTACTTGTCGGCGTCGTTGATCTGCACCGTGGCCTCCACCACCCACTCGACACGTGACACAAACTTCGTCAACGATAGATGATAACATGGTGCCGCGCCGCCGCCTGGCGTCCCCTCACTGGGGCCCTCGCGGAATTGGTGCGCGTCTCTCTCTCTCTCTCTCTCTCTCTCTCTCTCTCACCGTCACACCGCACTGAGATACAAGAGCTCATGCATATTCCAGCCGCCAACCCATCATCAGGCCGCGAGCCTATGTATATATATAACAGTTAGCTGAAAAGAAACAATCGATTATTTCCTCTCTTTTTTTTACCAGTGAGCAGAGCGCGAAGCACGCCGCCGCTAGCAGCAGTGAGGCCCCGTAGAGCATGATTGTGTTGTGGTTACTGACGGGGTCCTCTGGGCCGCGGCGCGCGGCGCGTGCGTGGATCGGGTCGGTTTGAACACGGCCGGCCTGCTGAGCAAACACCCCCCCCCCCGCCCCTCCCCCCACATCTCTCCCCGAGGCCCGGTGCGGCGCTCGCGGCGCCTCCGTCTAGGCTCAACACTAAACCGTTGGACGGGGGCCTCAGTCTCGGCGGCGTCCTCTCTTCTGCCATTGTCGGCGGCTTTTTCAATAAGAGGACGCCGCCGTCCTCCTTGTCGCCCATCAGCACCGCCGCGCCGTGCGGAGCGCGGGGGGGGGGGGGGGTACTGTAAAGGCCGGGGGGGGGGGGGGGGGGGGGGGGGGGACGACCACTTGCGAACTTTACCTGCCAACTAACTTGCCAACTGGCTGCCTATGGCACAGCGGCAGGGCGTGGCGGCAGCGGCAGCGACGGCGTCGACGGCGGCGGCGCGCGGAGACGCCACCAGGCGGGCAGCGCCGCGCCGCCGCCGACGGCGTCGTTGTCAGGGGCGGCGGCGGCACGGCGGCAGCGGCGCGGCGGTCCTCGGCCTCGGCGGCCGGGCGCTGACAGCGGACAGCGTCCCATTAGTGAGGAGGGCGCTTGTGCTGCCGCCGCTGCGAACGCAGCGGAACGCAGTGCATTCTCCGCTGCGCCTGAGAGGCTCTCTCGTGCCCTCACGGGCCACCGACGGCCAGCGTGCGATGCCCTCCCTCTCCGCCCTCAGCCCCCGCCCCCATCACCGTACCCAGCCCACGGCCAACTGGCCCCGCAGAGTGCTCCCCCACCCCCCAACCTCACCTCCACGCATTAATTCCTACCGGAACGGAAATGGAGCTGAAGACGAGACTCGGCCAAAGTTTCAATCCCTGCTGCGAGCGCGGCGCGGCGCGGTGTCCTCGCGGCCACCTCCTTCTACCTATTGCCCCCCCGATTAACCACCCACGGTCCTTGAGAGGACCCTCTCCGAACCTTATACACACTCTGTGACGGCGGACCACCGACTGTTGTCACGGGTCACCCTACAGTGACACGTCCCGTGCTCTCTCCCTTCGTGCCCCATTTACCCCCCCCCCCCCTCCTCTGCTTTATTTCCGCACGGTGGGAATTCCCAAAACCCTCAGACGTAACGGGGCCTCTTCCACCCCATTCTCCGCCACGCCACGCGCCCCGCCACGCCCCGCCCCGCCACGCCACACGCATGCCGGCGCTGCTGCCGCATGCACCCCGCCGTGCGCACTAACAGTTTGCTCATTTGGAGCGCCCCTCCCCCTCCCCCCACCCTTTCCTCCGCCTCGCCACGCAGCCGTGCCAGGCAGTTGAGTCAAATCTCCCCCGTTTCCCACGGTCCTGTCCTCACACCTTGACGGCGAACCCGTCCCCCACCCCCTTCCCTCACGTTGTCCATCGCCTCTCTCCCCTTCTCCCACCCCCTCCCTTCCCCTCACCTCGTCCAGCCCTCTCGCACACCATTAGGAGGGACTGGACCGACGCCATCGCAATAATAACACCGAACGCGCCCCACCCGAAACTGGCACGGTGGCGGCGCGGCGAGCCGAACCCGGCCCGGCCGGCTGGCGATACTCCGCGCGGCGGTGCACACCGACTACCCTGCGCCGGGCCGCGGCGGGCCGCGAGGGCGACGCAGGCTGCGCGGGCTGCGCGGGCCCCGGCTGGCAATCAGTCACTGTCAGAAGCTATCGCCCCTTGCCTTGCCTTTGCCAACCGTCGCAACAGCAATAGCAGTATTTTTTTCGCCTTCCGACTCTCTCTCTGTCTGTCTCTCTCTCTCCTTCTCTCTGTCTCGCTCTCTCTCTCCCTCTCTCTATCCTCAAACGAAGTCGCCGTGCGTCCGACGTACCGAAATGCTCACACCGTGCCGGCGTGCCGCCCCCATCCGTCAGGGCCCGCTGGAGTCCGGGCCGCTGGAGTCCGGGCTGGAGCCCTGGAATGTGAGCGCGCAGGCTGGCGGGCTGGCCGGCCGGCAAGCGCGCGCGCGCGCGACCTGGGTCTCAAGTTTGCCGGGGAAAAATCTGATCCCTGACCTGGATGTGTGCCGATCCCTGTCCCCTGGCGGCGACGCCGCACGACCTAACATTGCGGCCATCCCCTCCGCTCTGTCTCCCTCCAGCGCACGCGGCGCGGCTACCCTCCCTCGCTCTCGCTCTCGTCGCCCGCGGGGCACCCGGCTCCGTAACTATGAGGAGGGGGAGGGGGAGGGGTGCAGCTTCATTTTCATGGACCATTTAAAGTTTATAGTGAGACGGCCTTTGAGTGCGCCTCTTCCTGCGGACGGGGTGGGAAAGCGAGGGGAGGTTGGGGGGGGGGGGGGCGTGTGGTGCGGGGTCATGCCGAAGAGAGGGAGTTATCGGGCAGGGTTCGCCACAGCCGCGGCACGAACCTCTGGCTGCCTCTGGCTGCCCTGCCCCGCCCCTTCCCCTCCGGCCGGCCCCCACGAGACCCGCACGCCCCCTGGAGCACCCCGGTCGGCCCCAGGAAGGTCCATGGGAGAACAGAGTCCGCAGCTTTCCACTTATTAGTCACGCCCCTCTCACCGCGCGGGGCCGCGGGGGCCGCGGGGGGCGCGGGGGACGCGGTGGCTGCGGGGGCGGCGGGGGCCGCGCAGCTAATCCACCGAAGGGATCGGGATTCGACCGAAGCTTTCGCACCCCCCTAACCCAGACGGACGCAGAGAAAACTCGGGAAGGAAGCGCGTGAAAAGTTGGAACGAAAAAAAAAAAACAGAGGAGGAGGGAGAGGAAACCGCAGGGCATCAAGTCTACCGCGCGATTCCATTACATGATTATTTTCCAAAGAGAAACAGCAGAATATCATCAATGTAATCGGGTAAGCGGATCCGCACAAATAACGGAAAAGGTGGGAGGAGGACGGAGGGGGGGGGGGGGGATGGTGGTTTGTTATTATAATTATTGACGTCGATATCCGTGCCCTTATTCCCCTACGTCCAGACGACCCTCACGACTAAAACCCTTTTGTCCGCAGCACGCGCGCGGTGGCTGCCGGTGGCTGCCGGTGGCTGCCGGTGGGCGCGCGCGCAACAGGCACCGCCGGGACCAAATAAAGCTTTCCCGCCGTGTTATGACGAGTTATTCGGAGCGAGAAAATGAGAGCGCGTGGGGCGGCGCCTGGATGACGCAAGCCACGTGAAAGCGATGCGCTTGCGTCACGGTAGCGAGAGAGCGAGATGGTGGCAGCAATTCACCTCGGCAAAAAATACAAGTCCTTCAAGTCTAAAGACGATTTTCATGATTCAAAGGACGTAGACAATACGGACCTGATACGGACCGGTCTTATGGGACGTCACAATTTATCCATGACTCACCTGTTTGATGAGGGGTCCGCACCTGAGAGTATCCACGCGCCACCGAATATTTTTTTTTGCGGATTAGCTCTCGCTGACGATGTGTCACGACCATCCAGTAGGACCACACGGCATCGGTAGGTAGGTAGTCTCCGTGCGGCCTGGGGAAGCGTGGAGTAGCTCCGCCATGGCCTGACTCTACCAAATGGCCAGCACGAGCGAAGTCTCCGAAATTTTTCAGTCGGCTCGTGGCTGACGCCCGCGGCGGAGATACTCTCTGCTGTGGCATCCCTCATCACGGTATAATTTATTTTTGTCGTGGCTGCATCAAACCAAGAGTCAGCCATGTTTTGGAAAAAAAAAATAATACGAATTTCCAGTAAGGCTCGAAAACGGAACACGGTAGGTGTTTATGGATTCAAACTGCAATAATAAAATAGTCCGTCGACAAGTTCCGACCACAACCGCACGCATGGCGAGTTTCGCATGTGGCCTTTCGATGCTCATGTGTCGTCGCTGGCCCCGGCGGCCCTGCTGTGCCCTTCTGTGCCCTGCTGTTGCCCTGTGCGGCTCTGACACGGGGTCGGTGCGGCATGCCGCTGCACCCACAGACGTCGCATGAGGGAAATTGCCTCTTAACCCGGGGCCGGGGCTGCGGCGCTGCGGCGGGGGGCACCAGAGGCAGGCCACTCAAGAGTTTTCCTGAATGGCCGAGTGGAGCGGCGGCAGTGGCGGCGGCAGTGGCGGCGGCACTAGCGCGCATATCCACGAAATACTACTGCGCCCTGCGTCGCCGAGCCTCGCCCCGCCGCGCCCCCTTCCTCTCTTTTCTTCCCAGCATAATTCATTTGGAATGTGCCCCTCCCTCACCCTCCCTAGTGCCCGCCCGCCCTCCCCCCCCCCCCAAATTCATAACATGGACCCATAAATAACACAAGCAAATAGGCATAAAGCCCCTGGAGTCGCCGAGAGTCTGCTGCTTGACAAAGGGTGTTTTTATCTTGTGCCCCCCGTCTCCCCGGTGCCCCCCCCCCCCCACCTCCCTCTCCTCCTCCTCGTCCTCCTCCCGGCCCAGTGCGATAATCGCGACGATTCACGGGGCACCAGAATTGAAAATCCGCGGACATTATATGGGTCGAAAGCGGCACGCGGCGGAGGCGGCCGTCGGCGCCTGGCGGGTAGGCAGCGGGCCGCCTCTCCGCGCACGCGTGCCGTGCGGGCCGGCCTACCCCGGCGATGGCAGGCGCTTCGGCAGTAGCCGCGCCCTGGCCGCCGCTGCCGCCGCCGCCACCGCCGCCGCCACCGCCGCCACCGCCACTGCTGCCGCCGCGGGGACGTTGCGTCAGATTCGGAAGTGCCTCGCTCCACGGACCCTCCTGGGGATGGATGCGAATTTGTCACGGCGTCTTCCGCAACAGCTTCCGGACAGGGGACGCGGAGTCTCCCATTCCAGCGCGCGCTGACGCACCGGTTACATCACGGAGTTGCCGCGCACTCTTCCCTACTCAACCACAAAAACTTTCGTTTTCGTTGAAACAGAAACACGGTGTCCAGCCAATGAGTGTTCGGAATTCCGAGTGCATTCCGCGGACGTCGGCTCCTCTCCTCTCCCCCTGCCCCCCTCTCCCGGAGAGAGCCCCTCCGATCTCTTAAGTCGCCTTCACTGAAAGTGGCTGCGCTCTGCGGAGATATTTCTCATATTAAAGAACGCAGGGCATCTCTTTATTCCCGTGAGCCACGCCTCCTCCCGTTTTTTTCCCCTTTCCCGCGCTAATAAAAATTAATAATTTTTTTTCACTGTCCGACTTTTAGTGGGTGCGGCTGTTGGCGCGAGGCGGCGGAGCCGGGATTTCCCCTTCAGGCCCGGAACTCAAGCGGGTGGATCGGAACACGGTTCGGCGCGGGTTAATCCACCCGCGGCCGGGCCGGGCGGCACAAGGCGGCTCCTTAAACGACCTCGCCCGCACATACATATAAACTATACGCCTCTCTCTCTCTCTCTCTCTCTCTCTCTCTCTCTCTATATATATATATATATATATATATATATATATATATATATATATATATATATATATATATATATATATATATATATATATATGCACCTCCGAACCGCGAGAAAAATAAATAAAGATGAATAAACATTGGATGACTCGAGGGCGTGTAAACCTCTTTCATGTTTAGTTATGAGTGTGCCAAGAGTCTGCTACCCTGGCCGTATGCATATTCAGTCCTCACGGCCTCACGCGGACCACCGCCGCCGCTGCCGAGCATCCTCCGAGGCCCCTCCAAGAAATTGTGGCTCCATAAAACGCTTTGCGCTACAAGGAGGCCAAGTATGGAAAGGAGGTAGTAGCTCGGAAACAAGAAGGGCCGCGGCCTCCGGGGCTGCATCGCGGTGCTCTGCGCGCGCCGTGGGGGGCCGCGGCCACAAGGCGGAGGCGAGGGAGGAGTGAGAGAGAGGGAGGGAGACGGAGAGAGAGAGCGAGGGAGAGAGAGAGAGAGAGAGAGAGAGAGAGAGAGAGAGAGCGAGCGGTGGTCTGTCGCCAACGGCTTCTCATTAGAAGATCCCGCCGCGCGGCGGCGCACCGGCTCCTGAAGCTAACTGAACAGGACTTGTCGGCCGCCGACTAGACGCCCCCGACGGCGGCTGCAGGGACTAATGAGCTGCAGGGCACTGCAGGGCACTGCAGGGGGCTGGTCCAGTTGAGGTTTGCCGTCGACGTCGTCATCCGCGCGCCAGTTTGAAAGAAACGCTGTGCGCGCGGCCCTATACCGCCTCGTCTACGTCTCTCTTTCTCTCTGTTTCTCTCGCTCTCCCTGTCTCTCTCCTCTGCCTCTCCCCCCCTCTCTGCCCTTCCTTCTCTGCCCCCCCCCCTCTCTCTCTCTCAAATCGTGCGCGCGTCGCGGGTATACGCAGAGAATTGAAAAATAACCGTCGGCAGCTTTATTTCTCAGCCCGCCGCGCGGAGCCAGGCAGAGCCAGGCGGGGCCAGCAGCAGCGGCGGCGGCGGCGGCGCTAGCGCACGCTGGCGTTGCTGACCGCGGCGCGCGACACTTGGTGTTCGTATTATTTTAATCTCGGCCGGATATTTTCCCCGCTTCCCTTTTCTTCTCTTCGTTAATGAACGGAGCAAACTGCGGCGGCCCCGGCGGCCTGCGGGCCGGCCCCACAGCCCGGCCGGGCAACGAACGGCCGGGGCGGCCTGGCGGGCGGGCGGGCTGACCACCATTTCCTTTTCTTTCGGGGTGTCTCTCCGGCGGCGGCGCGGCGGCGGCGGCGGCACGCCCGGGCGTTATTGCTCAAGTTGTAGAAGCATAGCGGTGTCAGTTAGCTTCCTTTTGCGGCGGCCCGGGGGAGTTTCATCTCCCGGGGGCCGAGGAGGCGGGACGGGACGGGACGGGTGTGCGGCGGCCGGGGGCGGCGTCCCCGCACGCCCTCTTTGCGGAGAGGAGACTTTCGCGAGAGCACACTTTCGGCTTGTATCCTGCTCGCACACTTAAAGTTGGCCTTAAATACCACCAAGCCGCGGACCCGGGCCGCCCTCCCGCGAGCTGTAAATCTGTTTAATGCCGCCGAGGGCGTGGCCGGCGTGGGCGGGGGCGGCGGCGGGGCTGCGTGGTGCGAAACAGCCGTGCCCAGTGCATCACGAGGAGGGTGGGCGCCGCTGCCACCGCCGCCGCCGCCGCCGCCGCCCGGCGATGCACTCTACGCAGCGCCCCGCGGAAGAATGCGAATATTTAGCAGCTGGAACGTGGACAATTAGCCGGACTTTATCTGGGGCTCCGCCGCGCTCCGCCGCCGGAGGGCTTCCGCACCCCGCGCCACGCCGCGCCACGCCACGGAGGGCTCTAAAAATGCCGAGGCAGCGGCAGCAGCACAGTTCTGTGCTCAGCGGGGGCGGCGGGGCGCGGCGGCCGGGTCGTGCGTGGTGTGGTGTGTGGTATTAGAGCCGTTGACGCCACGCAGCGCCGCGCCAGCCGAGGCGACAGCGGTTAATGTGCGGGGGGTATCTGTCTGCGTGTGTGTGTGTGTGTGTGGTGTGGTGTGTGCGTGCGCGCGTGCACTCGCTGAGCTTTATCTCCGGCGTGTGCTCCGGACTCCGGCACTGTGCGGGTCTCCGGGGGGCTCAGCGCACTCCTCGCGGCTCCTTCGGCCTGGCGCGCTCGCGGAAACAATCCCCTCGGAATCCTCGACGCCGACGCCCCCGCCCCACCCCGCCCCTGCGGCACGGAGCTGGGAGCAGCCGCTGCGGCAGCCGCGCTGCTGCACTCGTTGTCCGCGCGCAGCGCACGCAGCCGGGTATGTACACGGCCAGCAGCGCGGAGGCAGGAGGGGTAGGCCGCCGGCGCCGTTTGCGCCCCCGCCATGCATGTACACGACGGCGCTGCCGCCGCCGCCCCGGGGGATCCGGGCGTGGCCCCCGGGGGGGACAACACGACGGCGACATTCTGGAAGACCTGGGCCTTACGAGCCTGCCGGGGAGTGCACTTGCCGCTCGCCGGGTGAGTCTCGCAGGGCAACACCCCTTGCGGGCGGGGCGGCCGGCCGTGTCTGCCCAGGGGGGGAGGCGTGGGGGTGGCTGGGGGCGGGACGAGGGCGGGCCGGGGGCGGGCCGGGGGTGGGCCGAGCCTCTGGCGCCTACAGCGCGTATAAAACGTGCATAAGGAAGGGACTGTTGTTGTAGTGTAGGGAACCGCAGGTGAGAGGGCGGGCTCGTGGAGCCGCGTGCGCAGGGCCGGCCTCGGCCCCGGGCCCCGGCCACCCGCAGCCTGGGGCAAGGCGTCGTGGGGAGGGTCGGTGTCGCTGCCGACGTGCCGAGGAAGGGGGGGGGGGGGGTCACCTCGAATATTCATTGTACACGGCGCCGGTGTTCACATTCACTGATCGCACAACCGCTGAACAACATCGACCGCCTCGTCGTCGCTCCACAGCAGCGGCGGGGGCGCACACTCAGGGAGGTGCCCTCCTGGCCGAGGGCCCCAGCTCGTGCCGTCCACGTCCCCCTCCGGCCCCGCGCTGCCCTCCTCTGGCTATGCAGACGTCTCCGACCCTGTCTTCTGATCAGGCCGGGCGGCACGACGTGGCCGTGCGGAGGCAGCGGAGGTCACGGCCGGACGAGAGCGAGCGAGCGAAGGGGACGGGAGAGGCCAGGTGCCTTCTTGACAATCATCAGCAATTTCGTTGTCCCGGAGTAACATCCTTAGGCCCTCGGAGCATTAAAACTTTTACGAGACAGAGGGAGAGAGAGAGGGAGCCAGAGGGAGAGAGAGAGACAAAAGGGGGAGGGGCTCGGCCGACAGGGGGGTAGGTCATGAAGGGTTGGCGACACCATTAGTGCCGAACAGGTGGCTCGCAAGACGCCGTCGACGGCCATAATATCACTCGCCTCGGCCCGGCCCGGCGGAGGCTAATGAATTACTTCCACACTGCATCCGCCGCCCGCCCGCCCCTCCTACTCCGTCTCTGCTGCAGCGGTCCGGGCGGAGCCGTCTGCAGGCGGCAGACGCTGCCTCTCGGCCTGTCGGCCTCGGCGGCTCGTCTGGATGAGTGCCGCGACGATGATACGCCAGGACGCGTTTTGCGCGAGGACGGCCTCGCAGCAGCGGGTCCAGGAGCGGCTCGAACGGGGGCAATGTGATTATCTTCGGGCGGGAAGCATTGCTTGTTGCCTGCATTTTAGGCGGCTCTTAAGAGTCCAATAAGGGGTAGGGGGGGCGTTTGTCTTTTTGCCCCTCCCATCCCCCTCTATATCCGCGGCAGAGCTCACGGCACGGGCCTCGAGGACCCGGCGGACCTGGCGGGCCTCGCGAGCGCAGTAGCCCGGCTGAAATGCTTGGTGGCCGGGTATACGGCCGCGTTCCCATACCGCGAACCGCACCTTTGATCCGCGACCACAGAGAGAGAGAGAGAGAGAGAGAGAGAGAGAGAGAGAGAGAGAGAGGGGGAGAGAAAGAGGGAGAGGGAGGGAGATAGAGAGAGATGGAGACAGATAGAAAGAGAGGCAAACAGAGGAACCGAGACAAAGAGAGATATATAGGTACGCACTCCGCAGCGCGCAAAGCTGCTCTTCCGAGAAGCGGCAGAAGCGAATCCGAATTTCTCATGGCAGGCACCCGGCAGGGCGGCGCACGGCGGCGCACGGCGGGGCGCGGGCTGCGTGTTTTTATTGCAGGGTGGTTGGTACCGACGGCGGGGAGCCGCGCCGCTGCTTGAAATTCATTATTTCCCCGGCGCGGCTGCGCTGTCCGCCGCTGCGCTGCGCTTTCCTCCCGCGGGCCGGATTCACCCACCGCCGCCGTGCCGCACATCGGCGCACGCGGCAGAGAACGGCGCGCGGCTCCTCTTGTGCGCACTTGTTTATTTCTCATACCGCTCCGCCCGGGCGCTCACGATTACTCATAATCGTGCCGCGAGACCCGTCCGGTCCGAGGCGGGGGGGAGTCCGCGGCGGTCGCCGACGGCCGCGCTGCCGGCGGCGGGGCGACGACGGGGTCGAGGGCGGGGGTCTGCGGGCCCGCGGCCCCGGCCCCCGGCTCCGCCGGTCAGCTCCGGCAGCTCGCTCGGCGGCCCCGTCAGCTCCGTCAGCTCGGTCCGCGACCCGTCCACCAGCCGCTCCGCGCCGGCCGACGACAGGAGCCACGCCTGGAGCTGTGGGTGGGACGGGGGGCGAGTGTCGGCGGGTAAATCATGTTCCCGTCCAGACAGGCATGCGCAGCGGAAAAACGGGGAAATAAACTCCGTCGTGGGCAGAAGGATCCACCATGGAGCAACAGTTTAAGCTCCGCACTGTACTGTAGTTCGACAACCTGCAGTTTTATTGTAGTTGCACTGTGGTTGACGCTGATAACTATATAGTTTGTCCCAAGCATCCGGGACCTTTTCTCCGGTTGAACTGCAGTGTTCGGTACCGGTACTGCAGTTTACCTATAGTTTCATGGGAGATCCTTTTTTGCGGGCGTGCCATCTGTGCTTACACGTCAAGGAGACCATTTGTTTTAAAATACTTAAATTTGATTGATATTACATAAAATGGAACCTGCACTTTCTACTTCCTAAATTTTGAAAAAAATTCAAGCAAACTTTAAAAAATACAGTTCAAATACTGTCTGGGGTCCGCGGGGCCCCGCGGCCGCTCCGCCGCGACGCGCAGCGCGGCAGCCAGCGGCAGCTCGGCAGCGGCTAGCCGCCCGTCTCACACTCTTTCTGCGCCCACTTTACGGCTCGCCGCCAACTCGTTAAACAATTCCGCGTCATGTTTACGGCCGCGATGCAGCATCTTTGTGCGGCCAAAACTAATCTCAAGTTGAGGGGGGCTAAGTTTGAGAATTAGTCAGGGCCGGTGCGGGGCGCGGCGGCGGGCGGCGGCGGCGGGCGGCGGCGGCGCGGTGCGGGCCTGGCTCGCCGCCGGAGCCTTTTTAATTTGCGCCCGATACACCAACCCTTTACTCTCCGCCGTGTCTATAAACGCGGTGCCCAAATTGGCTTTTCTATTCATCCCAACTGCTGGCCGGGCCGTGGCCGTGGCCGGCTGCGGCCCGCGGTGCCGCGGTGCTGCAGTGGGGCCGCTGCTGCCGCAGGCTGGCCCCGTCAGCAGCGTACACTCCGCGACTTAATATGGAGCTGACTCATTTCCGGTCGCAAATTTTCCTTCGTACGGCATGAATTTTTCACTGTTTAATCCCGCAACTCTCAGATTCGCCGCGAATGCCGACAGCCGGAGTTTCGCCAAACGCCGCCGCCGACGGCCGATACACGACGGGACTGCTCACCAGTTTCCGGAAGTCCATGTCGCCCCCGGCGGCGCTCACGTCCCCGGCGGACTCCCTCTGCGCCAGCAGCTGGAAAATGTTATTCCGCTTCCAGCAAAACGTAACGAAAGGAAGCCGGCCGGCGCGGTGTGGTGGGGCCCCGGGAGGGGCCGCTGCCGTACCGCCTCCGGCCCACCTACCGCCTCCACCCTCTGCATGTTCTCGTTGATGTCGGCCACGATGCACTTGAATCGGTACAACGCCTGAAATTTTAAAAAAAAATCATACAGAAATCAATTTTTTTCTTCGAGTGGCCGTATCCCAAAGGGGACGTATTTTTAAAAATTAATTTGCATACTTTGGAAAGAAGACATGCTTTTACAGGGACTTACGTAGACGGTGCTGGCGACGCCGAGCAACGACAGGAGCGCGGCCAGCAGCCACCAGCCGCCCGCCGGGCCCGCCAAGGCCGCGGCTGCATTCTACGACAACAGTGCCGCCAGTCCACCTTTGACCTCTCCTTCCCTCGCTCTGCTCTGGACAAATCAGTGTACAAAGGAGCGGAGCGGCCCTTGCGGGAGCGAGGGAGAGAGAGAGAGATGGAGAGAGATGGAGAGACAGAGAGCAAGAGGAAAAAGACAGAAAAGTCTAAACCTGAAAAAAATGGGGTTGGCCGCAGAGATTCATTGTCGTTGTTTTTATATTTTCCCCTGTGCGGGTGAAGTTGGCAGGGCTGAGACAGCGCGGCTCATCCATCACGTAGAACTCGGCACGAAAATGAAAGAAGGAGCGGAGCGAGCAGACGAAGAAAAAAGTAGCGGGTGAGAGAGAGAGAGAGAGAGAGGAGAGAGAGAGAGAGAGAAGTCGTGCAGGAAGTCTCCTGGCAAGCAAGTAAGCAGCAACGCGAGTGGAGGCACTATGGCTGCGAAGCCCGGCCGTGGCGGCCAAGTTCACATAATGCGAGGGAGGAGGGGGTGGGGGAGCGGGGTCCTGGACGGCTGGGCCCTGCCCTCCGGCTTCAGGCGGGGGTCATGGGTGCCACGGCCACGGGCGCCGACGCGACGGCAGCTTACCGCGAGCTGGCCCAGGGACTCAAGCGCGCTCTCGGCCCACGACGGCGGCGGCGGCGGCGGCGGCGGCGGCTGCGCGCCGAAGAGGCGGCCGACGAGCGGCAGCAGCGGCCACGGCGACGACGGGGCAGCCGGGTCCGCGGCGAGCTCGGCGGGCGGCCCCCCCTGCTGCTGCAGCCAGCCCTGGGGGCGGAGGGAGGGAGGGAGAGGGAGGGAGGGAGGGAGAGGGAGGGAGGGAGTTCCCGAAGGGGTTGCCGTCGGCACCGCGCGCCAGTCGCCGAGGAAAACAAGAAAGTTTCCGTTTCGTTCAAAGGACGTTAAACTAGCCGGCTGGGCTGCTGGGCCGGGCTCGGCAGGGCGGCTTTCTGCTTTGGCTTCCTGCCTGCATGACCCGCCCGGAGGGGCCCCCGGCCCCCGGCCCCCGGCCTGCCGCCGCCGACGCGGGGGACCGACGGGGGACGGACGGGGGACGCGGGCGCGCGCCGCCGCACCTTCTGTTGCTCCACAAGTTCGACGGACAGGTGTTTCCCGGAGGCCGCAGGAGCCATGAATATTTCATTCCGGGTCTGCCTGCCCCACTCTTCCCTCTCTTTTCCCTCCGGCTCGCAGGATCAGCCCCTCTCCCCCCTCCTCTCTCTCTCTCTCTCTCTCTCTCTCTCTCTCTCTCTCTCTCTCTCTCACCCATCTACTTTGCGTGTTCGGGGTGAAATTTCTGAGGTCCCTTTTTTCCTTTGCCGGAGGGAGGGGGGGGGGGGGGTATGCGCCGTGCATCTCAGTGAGATGAGGGTGGCAGTACGGCCCACGCCCACACGGCTCGGGGCCCGCCGTCATGGTGATGAGATGACCGCGGTGCAGGAGTGAGAGAGAGACAGACAGTGTGTGTGCGTGAGAGAGAGAGAGAGAGGACGGGAAGAGAGTGAGAGAGAAAGAGTCGCAGACACTCACGCGCCTTGTCACACACACACACACGTCTTGCCAGGTCAAGCCTTACAACGAGTACAAGAGCGGCTCGGATACAGCAGGGCGTGCCAGCGTCGCGCCGGCAGAGGGCGCTGCGAATAGGGAGGTCGCGGCTAATCCCGGCCTGTCTGCCGTGCATACGCAGCGTGCGTCCGTGCGCGCGCGTGTGTGTGTGTGGGTGTGTGCGTTTGTCTGTGTGTGCCAATCTCTGCCGCGGCGCCCCCTCTCCCCGTCTCCCTCCCTCCACCGCCGTGTTGATTACGGCCGAAACACGCTCTTTCTTTTCCTCCTCCGCCACCGCCGCCGCCCCTTCAGAAGTCATACCTTACTCCCTCTAAGTAAGCGGCGGCGGCGACGCCGGCGAAATCCATTCTACTTTAATCTCCGGCGCTGCCTCCACACATCTGTAAATAAGGCCGCCGCCCGAGCGGGCAGGGCGGGCAGGGCAGGCCCCTTCCAGCGCTTTCCTTTCGCTCTGGCGCTAACGGAGGAGGGGAGGGGGCAGAAGAGGGGGGACATAAATACTCTGAAACGGTTCCGCACATTCCGTGCCTAGCGCGTGTATGTAAACGGCGAATTTCTCATACTGGCCGACGACGACGGCGGCGGCGGCGGAGCGTTGATGGCGGTGCGTCTGCGAATTTATCGCGCCACGGTCTCGCGTGCCTGCCTCAAGGACCCCCCGAGGAGCCACGCCACGCGGGCGCCGCGGGATCCTTGTGTGTGTGTGTGTGTGTGTGTGTGTGTGTGTGCTGGAGGCTTTTATCCCGCGCGTCCCGGGCAATTTCTCATCCTCTTCGTATGTTTCCTCCCCTGCGTATGTTTTATGAGAATTTGTTGCTGCCGCTTGCTGTTTGTTTGTGAGGGCGCTTATGGTTTCGAATTGGTTCGTGCCGTTGTTCACCTCGGTGCAGAGCCCTGCGAGGGGCGCGAGACAGACTGATGAGGGATTATACACACCACACGCGCTCTTCTGCGTATACTGCCTCCGTAGCACTACCCCAACCCAATTCCTATATACAGCTCAACAATGCGCGCCCCAGTAGGCACCCACGAAGGAGGATAGGGCACTCCGGGCAGGCCGACAGGAAGTCCCGAAAATCCTGCCAGATCCAGTACACGGTATCGTAAAGGCACTGCAGCAGAGAGTATCTCCGCCGCGGGCGTCAGCCACGAGCCGACTAAACAATTATGCAAGGTTTTAGCGCTCGCTGACGATGTGTCACGATCATTGGGTGGGGCCGGCCGGCCGCGGCGATACCCCGCGCGGCCCGTGGAGACACATCGCCGGCCCCCCGGCTAGCGTTGTAGGAGTGTGCCGTTGTGACCCTATCAAACGGTCATGACACATCGCCAGCGAGAGCTAAGCCTGCGCACATTTTTTGGAGCCACTCCTCTCACGAACTGCCTGGACGCGCGGGGGCCCGGCGTGGCGTGGCACACATCCGCGGGGTGGTGCAAGGTGCCGCGCGCCGGCCGCCGGTGCGCGTATGTAAAATATGCACGGCAATATGACACAGCGGGGCGGCGGCGGGCGGCGCGCGAGGCCGGGCTCCCAGCGCGGCGGTTCGGGTGTGCAGGTGTGCAGCGGAACACTTTACAGCCCGTATTTCTTCCGACCCGAACGCTACCCACGGCGCGGCCGCTACTGCCGCTGCTACAGCTGCTACGGCCGCCGCCGCCGCCGCCACCCCCGCCGCTACCGGTCCGTTTTCTAATGGCGGCGTGCGGTGGTACGCGTCCCGAGGCTCCGCGGGCGCCCCCTGGCGGCGGGCGCCCACCGCACCAACACCAACACCACCTCGGCAACAACCGCCCACCGCCGCCTGAGTGGCGTAGCGGCGGCGTAGCGCGAGGTGATGCAGCAGGCGTACCAACGCCAGGGACGTGACGGAGCGAGCATTGCCAACACCCCGACGCCGCCCCTCCACACACTGGCGGAACGAGAGAGAGAGAGAGAGAGAGAGAGAGAGAGAGAGAGAGAGAGAGAGAGAGAGAGGGCAACGGAAAAGGATCGCGGCCAGAAGTTGGATGTGTCCGAAGATCCCAAACAACTCGCTCTTACCTCCCCGGCCGGCCGGCAGGAGGGGTTATTAATGGCGAGGCGAAGTGGACCGTCAGTGATAGGATACGGCTCGGCCGCGGCTGCCAACGGAACAATACAACACACCGCCGCCCCGCGCTCGCTCGCTCAGTGCTGCTCGCGCGGTCCGTCTGTTTGTCTGTCCGTCAGCCGCGCCGCCGCCGCCGCCGTCGGGCGGAGATGACGCCGCCGCCGCCGATACGATACACACGTCGCGCAGAGATTGATGCACCGCCGCCATCTCTGCAGTCGCTGTCACCGCCGCAGCTGCCGCAGCTGCCTCGCAGCGGTGCAGGGCGGTGGGCGTGCTGCCGGGGGCGGCGGTGGCACCAGCACGGGGGCGGGATTCCAATGAAAATTTCGCTGTCCGCGCGGGCTTAATAAATACTGGCAGGCTGCCAGGACCGGCCGCCGCCGCACCCTGCCAAAGCCGGCGGCCGGCGCCCTGTCTCCTACCTGGCAAGACTTTGGTCGTTATTAAATAATATGGTTTTAATTAAAAATTGAGCCCACCGGCTTCTCCGCCGCAGCGCAGAATAGCAAAGGGCTGCCGCCGACGCTGCCGCTCCGGCAGAAGGAAGAGAAAGGGGAGGGGGGGGGGGGGATCGGGCTTAAGGAAGGGGTGGGGCTGAGGAGGCGAGTCCGACTCAGACAGTGTGATGCAGTGTCGACTGACTGACCCATATCAGTCGAATGGCCCCGTCAAAGATGACCGGGTGGCCGAGCGAGGAGAGAGTAATCCGTGAGGGGGGCGTCTCGGGGGGAAGGGGGAGGGGGCTGCGCCGCCGCGGATGCCCGCAGAGAGCAGCAATTTCTCTCGACAGAAGGAAAAGCTTGTTTGCTCTGAATTAATAAGGCAAGTTTGATCAGAGTCTGGCGGCGGTCGAGTCGATTGTATTTCGACGGGGAGGGTGCTCCATGCGCTCAACGTCCGTCCGGAAGAGCCACGAAACCTCATCAAGGCGATCGAGGGGAAGGGCATTTTATAAATGACCGGGCCGGCGGCGTCCCGTCGAGGGAGAGGGAAGGAAGGAGAGAGGGAGGTAGAGAGAGGCAGAGGAAGATAGAGAGAGAGAGAGAGTGATAGTGAGTGAGAGAGAGAGAGAGAGGGAGAGAGAGAGGAAGAGGTCCGCCGTGTGCACGAAACAGTCGCAGGAAGCGTGTCGCTGAACGTACCATTTGGTGCGATGCTGCTTTCCGCTGCGGTTCTGATTAAAAGTGATTAAAACCAAAGAGGAGACAACGACGAAAAGAGGGAACGAAAAAAGTACATGCAGAAGAGGTAAATTAAAATGTTCCGCCGGGGCTGGCGCACGCCGCCGACGCCGCCACCGCCGCTGCCACGCCGATGCCGCGCCGTCCCCCCCGGCGGCGGCAAAAGCGAGCGAGAGAGAGAGAGAGAGAGTGAGAGAGGGAGAGGGAGAGAGTCCCATTGTAGGCAGTGGGGCCCGGCAGTAGTGTGAGGCGGCGGCGGAGCGGCGCGGCGGCAGTGTTCGCCCGCGCCATTCTTGCGTTATCTTCATTTATTTTTCGCGCCAACGCGGCAAATTGAGTTTTCGGAGGTCTCATTCACAGTGTGTGCGAAGCTCCCCGCGGCAACGCGCGCCCGCCACGTATGGCAGGCGGCGGCCCCCCGGCGGTTCGCGATGCGTTGCGACAATGTCTCGCTAAAACGACCGCGCGAATAATTCCCAGCAGCGCCAAGCGTAAACGCATTCATCACACACTTTAGCCCTTTTTACGGCACCGCCCCCCCCCCCCCTCCGCGCCTCCCGCCCGCAAGAGACGCCCTGCCCCTCTAAACGTCTCGCGGGGGGACACATTTCTCTTAAAGGCCAACGCCGTGGAACACACAAACGTCCGCACCGCACGACGGGATTGGCTGCCTCCGGCCTGCTCTTCACCTTTCTCTCTCTCTCTCTCTCTCTCTCTCTCTCTCTCTCTCTCTCCTTTAGGCTCATTCCTCCTCCTCCTTCCCCTTCCCAATTTTCCTTTCCTCCGCGGGCAGAATCATCTAACCGATTGTCCCTGACGCGGATCAGCCTTTGAATAGACTTGAATATACCTGCGGAGACTAGCAAAGCGCGAGGGGAGGGGGGTGGGGAGGGGAGGGTCCACATCGAGGGGGTGGACGGAGAGGCCCGTTACTGCTCACGTGACCAGACTCGAGATGAGAGGGAGAGGGAGGGGGAGAAAAAGAGTCGGGAGAAAACAAGTCGGCTACCAGGTCCGGGTGGGCAGCAGCGCGGCTCGGAGGGGTGCACCCCCCCCCCCCCCCCCCCGCCCCCCCGCTGCTGAACCCCACACGGCACCGTCACTTCACCGGGAACTCGTCATTTAAGAAAAAGATTCCGGTACACAAAAACTTTGCCAACGTAAACACGAGTATGCGTACAGCACCAGTCGCACAACTAGATGACCGGCCTGAACGGCCTCGTAGTTCGCTTCGATGGACGCGAACTCTTGCCGCATAGGTTCCGCGTGGGTCCCCTGCAGCGGTGCAGCGGCAACACACTCGGAGATGAAGAGAGGCGCCACTGGCGCAGCTGGCGCAGCTGGCGCAGCTGGTGGAGGCCGTGGGCCGCATCCGTCTCGGTGTGTCGGGGGCCCACGGGACACGCCGGGGCTGGACGTGTTCCTCGCTAAGACCACCTCCACCACAAGGGGCGGCCAATAGGCCTCCACCCCGCTGTGTGTGTGTGTGTGTGTGTGTGTGTGTGTGACGCCCACGAAGGGAGAGCGGGGTCCTGGAATTGCAGACGAGAGGTGAGGATAGAGACAGAATGAGGGGGAGGAGGGAGGGGGCGGGCGCAGCGCTCTCCCTCGGCCTGGGCCGGGGTCCTGCGCCCCCCCCCCCCCTCCTCTACACCCCGCGTCCGCCACCACAGCCAATCTCCTTCCAAAGGGTCCCTGGGAACAAATCTTGCCGTACATTCCAATCAGCCTAAACCACACGTCCACCCAAGTACTCCTCGGCCATCCCTCTTTCTTCGTTTTTTCTCTCACTCTCACCCTCGCTTCCCCGTATCTGTCTCCTCTACCCCCCCCCCCTCCTCGCACTCTCTCTCTCTCTCTCTCTCTCTCTCTCTCTCTCTCTCTCTCTTCCTTCACGCCTCCCGCTGTCGCTATCCAGCATGTCTTCATCCCCTCGTCCTTCTCTCGTCTCCACACGCGATAAGACGCAACGAGCTGCATTTTCGTTCGCCACTCAAAGTCGCACACCAAAATTACTCTCACATTATTATTTTTTTGGTTAAGACCGTATTGCGTTTTCTTTTAATGAAAATCGCCAATATGCCATTCTTTGGCTCAGACTGCTCAGGCTGGAAATGGTGTCGGGGAACAAATTGCGGCTGATCTAGTTCCCCCCCCCCCCCTCTCTCTCTCTCTCTCTCTCTCTCTCTCCTTCAGCGGCAGGCGGCAGGCAGGGCTCGGCTCAAACTCACTAGTTGTTTATTTGCGCCATCAGCGCGGCGCGGGCAATGGCGCCGGACAAATTACGCATGAAGCGATTCGCCGCGTCACTTCGCATCGGATGGCGTCGTTGTCTTGGTAATGTAAACAAGCCCCGGCGGCCGCGCTGCCGCCGCCGCTGGTTCGCCACTCTGCCGCCACCGCGTAGAGGGCGCTGCGGTGAGCGCGGCAGGGGAAGAATTGCGGCGGCGGCGTGGCGCGAGATTCAAAAGGATCTTTCTTTTCTTTTTTTGGCGGCGGCGCGGAGGCGGCGGTGCTCCGCGAGCATTAGTGCTGTGGCGATGCAGACGTCACGCCCAGCAGGGGGAGAGAGACGCGGTCATCCCCGTTTCTCTCTCTCTCTTTCTCTTTCTCCTCTCCTTCTCTCCCTCCCTCCCCCTCTCTCTCTCTCTCTCTCTCTCTCTCTCTCTCGCACACCCGCAACAATTAGGCTTTGTTCCGTCCGCGGCTATTGTTTGTGTGACGGCGATCGCCGCTCCCCGTCACCCCGAAAAGGACCACCCGCGTACGGGTTTACCGAGAGCGCACGAAATGTGACGAAATGAAACCGATCAAAAACATGATTGAAAATGAACGATTTACTTTGACGCCCCCCTCCCCCCTGCCTACCTCGTTTTGCCACTCATTTCTGTCGTTCCGTCCCAAGCTTCATCGGATAAAGTCTCACATATTTTTTTTTTCGAATGTTGCTGTTGTTGTACTAACCCCCTCGTGAACTGATAATGATGAGGAGGTCCAGGTATTCAGGGGAGACGTCTAATGCTCACTCATCGCTGATGAGGCCGTGTGCTGCTCCAGTTTGAGAGAGAGGGAGAGAGGGGGAGGGGGAGGAGGGGGGGCGCCCAGCTCCCGAGGTCCGGGCCGGGTGATTGTTACTGTTACTGTTACGGTTATGCCTGAGTAAGCTGAGTAGAGGAAGAGGAGGAGGAGGTAGCCGGGAGAGAAAAGAGAAAGGGGGAGGGGGGAGCTGTGCAGGAGGGGAATGGAATTCACCCAGCAAGTCCGCACTGACACGAACCCCATAAACAAGAACCATTTTATAAACAGAACGCGTACCTCGCTCTCTCTCTCGTGCGCGCATTCTCTCTCTCCTCTGTGCCTTTTGGTCACCTTAACAGTGCAACTCGCAGCCGGCATGTCCTCTCCATCGAGACCTATTTCGTCGAATCCTTCTCGTGCGGCGACCTATCCTGTAACCTTTCAACCTCCTCCCTCTCTGTCTGTCTGTCCCTCTTTCTCTCTCTCTCTGGCAACCCCCTGAGAAAGCCATTCGTTCGCGTTAATAGCCAACTCGTGCAACATAAAAATCCACCCGAGCATCGGCCGGCACCGTCGCGAGCCCAATAAAAGGCAGATATAACAATATCAGTAACAATGAGGTGCTGGTCACGCACACACACTCCACACACACACACACACACACACACACACACACACACTCCACACACACACACACACAGACCGACACGAGCACCGCGACTTTATTTTATTCCCGCGGTACTCAACGAGATCACGACGACGTCGTCCAGTATTTTTCCTTTTTTTCTCTCTCTCTCTTTCTTCTTCTTCTCTCCTTTTCAGTTAAAGGCACGCGCGCTGCGTTCGGTAATGATTCCACCCCCAAACTGGCCGCCGCCAGCGGAGCTCGGCTCGGCGGGTCACGGGTCAGGCGGTCACTGGCCGGCTGGAGAGTAAAAGTGGATCAGAATGCGGCGGCAACATCGAAGTCACGGGGGTAAAGCGAGCAGAGGAAAAAATAGCAAAAAGAAAAAAAAATGAAAATTCCTTTAAAGAACCAAGGGAAAAAAGAGGGGGCGGTGAGCTGAAAATGAGGAGGCGGGCGAAAGAGGAAGAAAGGGGGGCGCCGCGCTGCAACATCTGTTTTATTAGTAGACAGAAATTGATTAATTAGCTACGGATTTAATTATCTTATACTGGTAAGTAATTAATCAAAAGCTTTGCGAAGGCGCTTGTCGGAGCGGCTCTGCCTTCCATTCTGGTGAAAACGGTTGGGCAGTCTTGGAGAGGAGGAAAGAGATGGGGGGAGAGAGAGAGAGAGAGAGAGGGGGGGGGGGGGGGGGGGAGCGGAGAGGTGTTGGCAATGCGACTCCTCCCCAGCAGCGATTGGAAAAATGATAAGTCATATCTTGAAAACGGTGAGTAGAAACCAATGCCCCGCCCCGCAGCCGAGGAGCATGAAGCGTAATATAAAGGGTTGAAGCTGAGGCAATATTCTTTTCGGGACTAAGGGAGATTAGTTATCGGACAGCTGGATGGCTGCGTTTGCACGATCAGCCCCTCACAGCCCGCCAGGTCTTCATACAAAACACGATGGCTCGGGGGGAACCGCCACCGGACACGTCCGGCAATTGTCTCACGTCTCGGCGGCGTCGCCTGTGGGGCACGTCTGACGCCGCACCGCGCGCCGCCGTCCCCCAGGCCCCGCTAACAAGGCCCGACAAGCGCAAGAAAACGGAGAAGACAGTTTTGTTTCCCCCCGCCCCCCAACCACCACTCCGTCTCCGGGCAGCTCAAAAAAAACAATCATAATTATTCCTAGCCCCCCCCCCCCCCCAGCCTCCCCTCCCCCGCCGCGCGGAACTACACATGTCGCGCACTGGGACCCCCCGCAGCGAGGTCGCCGAAGAAGGCGACGGCAGGTAGAGGCGGCGCGGGGCGGGCATGTGGAGGATTCTGACGGCTCCCCGCGGGGTCGTCACTCGCACGACAACGTCCCCTAATTGTCCCCCTTTTCTTCCGTCTTGAGTTTCGCCGTCGTCCCCCGGAGCTGCGACCGCCGCCGACCGGCCGGCAACGGCTTTGTGCTCACCGCAGTACTCTGTGCGGAGTGTACTCGAAGCGCGCGCGCCCGGCGGGTAGTCAGCGGGAGCACGGCGCTGTCCTCGCGTTGCCTACCCCGCCGGCCGCGGGCGCTCACGCCGCCCGGCGGGTAGGCAGCGGGAGCACGGGGCTGTCCTCGCGTTGCCTACCCCGCCGGCCGCGGGCGCTCACGCCGCCCGGCGGGTAGGCAGCGGGAGCACGGGGCTGTCCTCGCGTTGCCTACCCCACCGGCCGCGGGCGCTCACGCCGCCCGGCGGGTAGGCAGCGGGAGCACGGCGCTGTCCTCGCGTTGCCTACCCCGCCGGCCGCGGGCGCCCACGCCGCCCGGCGGGTAGGCAGCGGGAGCACGGCGCTGTCCTCGCGTTGCCTACCCCACCGCGAGATATCGTCCTGCCGCGCGATAGGAATGGCGGGCGATACATTTCCCGGCAGCCGCCGTCGCCTCGGCGTGCATGCCTTCACGCAGCGCTGAGTACGCAAGACATTCTGCCCAACCTTTCCAGTTTACTCTCCGCGGGGACTCCGCCGGGTCCCCCGGCTCCGCCCCGCCCTCCTCAACGCCCCGCCCTCCCTCGTCACTATTTGACGTTCTGAGGGGGAAAATGAGATGAAATCCCGGGGCCGGCCGGCGTGTTTTCGATAGACAACTCTCCGTATTCCGAGCGGCAGAGATCCCCGGGTAAACAGTTTTGCGAGGAGACTGCCTGGAGTGGTGCGCGGGGCGGTCCGCTCGAGTGGGGGCTGGTGGGGGCGGTGGGGCCCGGTGCGGTGTGGCGGCTGCGGCGGGGCGCCGCTGAGGAGGTCGTCGCATGATAGGTTCCTTGCATCAGTCGCCGGGGCGGTGCGGGTGCGGCGCCGGGTGCGGCCGGTGCTCCGAAGCCTCCACAAGGTGCCGCAGCCCCACTACTCCCACAATTTTCATACAGAATTCGCGTCGAGTACTTTTTTTCTCTTCTGAAAGTGGCGTTTTCTTTTAAATCCAGCTGCCCTAACTTCTTAAAGGTGTTTGGAAAATTTTTGAAAATTGCGAAAATATTGTGGATAATTTTTTTACAAAAAGAGAGAAAGAGAGAAAGATAGAGAGATACAGAGAGAGAGAGAGAGAGAGAGAGAGAGAGAGAGAGAGAGAGAGAGAGGGAGGTAAAATGCCTGCCTCTTCAAATGAACGAAAAACACGTCGTACTCACACACACGTTGGAGAGTCAATAGTGCGCCCACCCTGCTGCCCCATATAATATTTCCGCGACACACAGCAGCGGCAACACGGCAGCGCTGTAACGGGCGGCACCGGCCCAGCAGCGCGGTGCAGCGGCGGCAGCGCCAAAGCTTTTAGTGCCACATAAAAACGACATGAATTTTCGATCTGAATTTGCTTGTCTGCTGTATTATTTGCGACGCGCTCGCTGCCTCGGCTGCTGCTCGCCCGACTACCCGGAACGAGAGCCATCCGCTGGACGCGTACCCCGCCCTACGCCCCCCCCCCCGCCCCCCCGCCCCCCCCCCCGCCCTACGGCCCCCCCCGCCCTCCGCCCCCCCCCCGCCCTCCGCACCCCCCTCCCCGCTAATTCCCCCCTTCCCCTGCCGCCCTTTGGCAAATACCAAGGGAGGGGGGCTGTAAAATCGCTCAGCATGGTGTGCACACAAAATGCGACCAAAAGTATACATCTTCCCCGCAGCCGCCGCCACCACCACCACCACCACCACCACCATCACCGCCCGGTTCATTGGCATTGGACCCGGATGACATACAAAAATAAAATCAGAAATGCGTTAAACTTCACGAAAGTCACTCCTGGTTGGCGTCTCTCTCACAATGCACTGAGAGGCGCTATTCGGCAGCGCTGCGGGCTGCGGCGCTGCCAAGATAAAGGGCTGGACTTGAGGGCGACCGACTCATAATTTTTTCTCGCGCAGCCTGACGGCGCGGGGAGGCGGGCGGCGAGGAGGATGGAGTAACCGGGGAGGGGGGGGGGGAGCAGAGACCGGTCGGGGTGGCAACTTGTATTGGCGTGAGTAAGTAGTGGCGGATGGGCTGGGATGCTCTGCGGGGGGGGGGGGGGGGGGGGGGGGAATGAGGACAAATTGGTGCGTAGATTAGACCCGGGCCCTGCCGGCCCCGGCAGGCCCGGGCAGGCAGACCGTAGGCACCGTGGGCTCCACACCACACCCCCGGCCCGGCACACAGCCGCCGGCAGCCGCCCCTCCCCATTCATCCCTTTCGGGATGAGGCAGATCGGGAGCGGGCGCAAAGACTCTCTGCTCTTCGCTGTGACAAGTTTTGCCCCCCCCTCTTTTTCTCTCTCTCTCTCTCTCTCTCACTCGCTCCCGCCCTCTCTCTCTCTCTCTCTCTCTCTCTGTCTCTCTCACGCGCGTGCTCTGAGCGGTGCAGGGCTGAAACGCGCTGGTGGATGGAGAGTACAGAGCCGGTAGCGGTAGTGGCAGGGGTTTGCCTCGCCCGGCCTCGCGGCAGCCCCCCCCCCCCCCCCCCGCGGGGGAGGGGGGCGGCGGCACGACGGGGGCCTGGTGGGGGCCTGCCGGGGGCCTGGCGGGGGCCTGGCGGGGGCTTGGTGGGGGCTTGGCGGGGGCCTGGCCGGGGGTCTTGTGTGTTAAACTGCGCGGAAACCTCTGGTATACCGCAGACTCTGCGTGGATGAGAGGAGTTGGCAGTGGGAGAGCGGGGGCGGGGCGGCGGCGGCGGGGGCGGCAGCTAGCATTGTGACGGCTGAGGCCGGAGCCCCCGGGGCCTCGGGCACGACGACGACGGCGACACGCCCCCCTCCCCCCGTAACCCATCCCGGCGCAGCCCGGCTAGCGCCAGCGAGCGGAGCGGTTTGACTTGCGCTTTAATTACAACTGAGATACCACCGTGCTATATATACACCATTTCGGCCCCGCCCGGCCCCGGCCCCGTACTACTGTCCCGGTTACCTCACCTGCCGGAGTCGCCTCCCCGGGGCCCCGCCTCACGACAAACGGCCACCCCTTAGCGCCGCCGTCAGGTCTCGGTGGCATCGTCGGCGGCGTCCTTGGTGGTCGCCTCGGCGTCCTACTCGGCGGCCATCTCGTCGGCCTCCCGGTGGCCTCTTTGTCGATGTCCTCGGCAGCCCTCGGCGACTTTTTCGCTCCGAGGCTCTAAAATCTCTCGTCAATCAAGCTCATGCTTATTCTGTGCAGACTGTGGCAACGTTTCTAAGTTCAAGCTGTACAAGGAGTTTGTCGCCGTGCCGCGCTCGACCCCGCGAAAGCCGCGGAGCCCCTGGAGGGGTCGGCCATGGGGAAGGCCATTGTGGACCTGACCGAGCGTGCACCCGGGGGCAGGTAGGCAGGGGGGGGGGGCGGAGGAGCCCGCCGTGTCGCAGAACACCGCCCAGCACGCCCCCCAGGACACCGGAAACAATCCCCCCCGAGGGCCGAAATCATAATAGTAACAAACACGGCCCCGCCGCACCGCTTCCGCACGGGATCCGGTCACGAGAAGGAGGAGGACAAGAGAGCACGCAGTTGTTACATTTATTTACTTATCTTCTTTTTTTACAAGAGAAGAAAAGGAATCAGATGAATGAAATAAAGGAATGGTACGCGGCCCAAAGGGACCGAGGGCCTCGGTACATTTGGCCCGGCCTCCGCAATAACAACATTACTCCGCAGGTCCCTTTTGTGCACACCGGCACGGCGATGGAAAAACCAAAAAAGAATCGCTCTTTTACGTAATACTCATGTAATATTTTTACCCGTTTTCACCCAAATCTGGTTACTTTTTATTGGTGTGGATTTTGTTTGGCATAGTGATCACACCCAGTTTACTCTGCGGGGTATGGCGGTCTGGCTGAGTGCGAGAGAGACGGAACATTTGACTGCGATAATGCAAGAGGGGTGCCTGGCCGGGGATGCGCTGCCTCAGTGAAATGGGGCAGCCCATCTCTCTTGTACTCAGCCAGACCGCCGCTGCTGCCTGGTTCGCTCTCTTTCTCTCTCTCTCTCTTGCTCTCTGACAGTAAACACATTCTTCTAATCACCGATCTAAAACGAAATTCTGGTGGCATCGAGGCATGCAGCGTATGGTATAGTTTCCCCGAAGAAGGCTGTGTATTGCACTTCCCGGCCAGGGCCCTCCTCGCCCAGCGCTCGGCCCGGCCACTCCCCTCCTCTCCTCTCCTCTCCTCTCCTCTCCTCTCTCTCCTCTCCTCTCCTCTCCTCTCCTCTCCTCTCCTCTCCTCTCCTCTCCTCTCCTCTCCTCTCCTCTCCTTTCCTTTCCCCCATCCGCTCCTCTCGGCGAGCCTCCCGGGGGAGAGGAGGCCAGCAGAGAAGCGACCTGCCGCTGGTCTATACATTGGCTTAGCGAACTCTCGTTACCTTTGCAATAAATCCAGGCCTGATTTCAACGGGATAAACCAGTCGAGGAGGCACCACCGGGGGCTGTGGAGGGAGAGAGAGAGAGGGGGGGGGGGGGGGGGGAGGGTGTATGCGCCGTGAGATATAGAGCGAAGCAGAGAAGAAGAATCCGAAGGGGCAACCGATCTTCAAACTTTGAGTTCAGGCTGGTTGGCGCTTTCTATCATTGATTAAATTTTTCGAACTGTTTCGTTCAAATAGCAGAGAAAAATTGGTTTCATGGAGTATTTTTACACCCGATTTTGCAAGTGATTCGTCCCTTGGTGCGAACCTCCCGGCTAGGGGGTGATGCTATTTCGTTTGCCCTCACGCTATAGCGCTGTTGTTGTTGTTCCTGTTGTTGCATCCCCCGCACACAGTCCTTGAAGGAAGGAAGGAGAGAAAGAGAGAGAGAGAGAGGGGGGGGGGGGGGGAGGGAGAGTTTAAAAGGAGAAGGAAGGGAAGGGCTTGCGGTGCGGTGCGGCTCCACAGGAAGCGCAGCTAATGAGCTACGTGACGGGGCACAGCAAAAGAGGGGCGGAACCGGGAGGGGAAAAGAAGGGAGGAGAATTGAGGGGGAGGAGGGAGGGTGGGAGCCCGCTGCAGCTCGACTACCCAAGCAGCCAGCGGCAGCCAGCGGCAGCAGCCGACGGCTCGTGGTTGACTTTACCTCCGAAAGCCACCTGCACCGTTGCCACAATAACCGACTACACACAAGGGGACTCCGCGGGAACTTTTTTTTTTATCCATCCAGCGAACGCCGCGTGGTCTCCCGTCCTTGTCTCTCGCCATGCAACCCTGCTCATTTCTGACTGCCCTGTCTGTCTCTCTCTCTCTCACCGCTTCAGAAAGTTGCCCCACGCCGCCGCCGCCAGCACCGCGCTCGGCCTGTTCCATGTAATTGCTTTCCGTAATTCATGTAAAGTCCGCGGCTGTAAAGCGCGGCAGGTAATCCAGGGGGCATTCAAGTTGCATCGGCTCGGAGTGCGGCGTGCACTGCCGAAGTCTCCATCTCTCTCTGCTCTCTCTCTCTCTCTCTCTCTCTCTCTCTCTCTCTCTAACCCGCTCACACCGTGACCTCACCATACATGCTTTATGCCATAGCCGACTGAGCCATTTATCCAAAAAAAGAAAATGGCGTAATGATAACGTCTAAAGCAGCCCGACTTGCCTGCCGCACTCGATAATTCGCCACTCTGATATAATCGCATGATCATCGCATCTACGTTTCTCCATTTCGTCAGGTTACGAACTCGGGCGCTGAGCTCGGCGGCGAGTGCGCGGTCCCACAAACGTCATATGCGGCACGTCGGCCTTAGCCTTATTTTTCAGCAATCGACTGCGCTATGGTACGTTTCGAAATTTGATGAACTATTCCTGACACAACTTCATCGTTTGTCGATGTGATGTATCTAAGTAATCGCTTGAAACCGCACCACATACGGCTATACTGCTCCGCTCTGATTCGACAGCGCCCGCGCAGCCCGACCCTCCCGGAGGCGCCGTGGAGGCTCGGGCGCTGCGTGTAGCGCCTAATAACTCAAATGAATGTGACTCGATGAATGTGCGGGCCGCGAGGGGCGTGTGTGTGTGTGTGTGTGTGTGTGTGTGTTCCAGAGGTGAGAATTATGAGGGTGGAGCAGCACCGCGGCACACATATGGACGGCAGTCGAGGGCGTCACGGAAGCCACGGCCGCCGCCTGCCGGCCACATCGGGGAGGTGCAGCAGGAGGAGCAGAGGGGCTCGACGGGGACGTGCGCGCGCCGCCGTCGTCGTCCCGAACAAGGCCTCCGAGGCCGCCAATCCATCAATCCGTGCTGCTTTATGCAAATGCCGGCCGCTAAACTGCGCGCGCGCGTTCAGTGTTTACAGGGCGCGGCTGCGCGGGCGACGTGTGGAACTGTGATAAATGAACGTTGGCAACCCTGCAAAACGCGAACGCTTCAGCACTTCGTCACGGCCCAGCTGTCTGGCAGCCTTAGCGGTAAGTCGATGCCCGTCCGTGCGGCGGTGCCGGCGGTGCTGGCAGCGCTGGCGGAGCTGGCAGTGCTGCCCTGCCACCCGCCGCGCCGTAGCGGCACGCCAGCCCCGGCGCTTGTTTGCCAGTCCGCCCCGCCGCCCCGCCCCCCGCTTCGCAAAACGAAGGGGAGCTAGATTTCACACTTACTAGCGGTAAATACACTGACCAGACTGACGAGGAGCCGACGCGGGGTGGTGCGGGGCGGGAGAGGGGGGGTGGGGGAGGCGCACGGAGCCGCGAGGGGGTGGGGGCGGTGGGGGCCGCTGGAGGCCGCGGGGGCGGACGGCCGCGGCGCGGCGCGCAGTGCGGCCGCCACCACCGAGCCGGCAGGTCGACCCCCCGCCGTCAGGACCTCCGCAGGACCTCCGCAGGACCTCCGGGCCGACCGGCGCGGCTCTGCGTCAACAACATCGCTGTCGGCCGATCCACCCCGTGTGTCCGCGGCTCGCGCGCGTGTGTTGTGTCTGTGTGTGAGTGCGTGTGTGCGTGACCGAGTGCGTACAGTGCGTGCGCCATGAGGGTGGAGGCCGCGGCGGTACAGCGGCGCTGCGGGCTGCTGGGACCGGAGTAACTCGCTGCTCTGCACCTCCCCGCCAGCCGGCGCGGGACTGCCCCGGGGCCGCAGCCGTGCGCGCCCGTCCCTCCGCACTTCGCGTCGCGTGTTTGTGTGCGGGAGCGGTTGTGCTGCTACTTGACGGCCTCGACGGTCATGGCATCGGCGCGCACTGCGGTGCGCGCGCCGCCGCGGGGACCAGGATGACGGCGCCGACGTCCAAGAGGATGCACGCCGGCTGAGCCCTTCGTGAACCCGCGTCGACGGCGAGGTGCAGCAGCCGCCGCCAGGATGGACGTGGACCTGCTGTGGCTGGCCGCGCTGCTCCTGCTCGCACAAGGTAGGGCAGACAAGCCCTCCCCCCCGCGTTCCTAAGAGAAAAATCATAATAAAGATGAAGTGTGTGCGGCAAAAAAGTCCCCAGTCATTAACCCACCTTATTGTGATTCCAATCGTTAACCACCGTGTAGTTCAGTCATCGAAAGAATAAACATGGTCCCGCACCCGCCTCCCGCCGCGGCGCCGCGGCCCGTGGACCCGTGGAGTTTGCCCAGCAGGGCTGCCCCCCGTTTGCCGAGTTTTGAGAGAGAGGATTGAGGGTTTGTCCAACACCACCTGCCCGGGCGGAGCCGAGCGCCCTTATTTGATCACGGCCCGAACGGAGGAGAGGCGCGCCCTGCGTGCGAGCCCTGCCGGCGCAGCTCTGGGAATCACCGCACCGCCCTCAGAGGCGGGGGCGTGCTGCCATTGAGTACTGCTCGAAACGGAAGTAAGAAGTCATTAACGAAGAAGGGCACCCGGGCACCAGGGCAGAGAGAGAGAGAGAGAGAGAGAGAGAGAGAGAGGGGGGGGGGGGGGGGGGGGGGGGGGGAGGGGGAGAGCGCGATCATGAGATATTGCATTCTCGGGTCCCTGCTGCGAAGACTCAGAAACGTCCTCTACGGCCATTCCAGTAGGGTTTCCCACCAACGAACTCGTTAAGGTAAGGTGGCGAGGGCAGAAGCGCTGTGCCGGCCGAAATACGGGCGAGATTTCAGGAGGGCCGTAGGAGGCCGAATCAGAACACGTCGGCGTGGAGCGCTCGGGTTCCTCCGCCGGCAGCACCGCCTCGCGTCCCCCTCCGCCGCTTGGGCATGCAGGCGGGAGCACCACCGCCGCCGCGCCGCCGCGCCGCCGTCATTGCAGGCGCGGCCCGGAGAACACAACCTCTCGGCGAAGCAGTTGACAGGAAACCAGCGACGCGCCTCCCAAGTTGGAATTCAGTTAGAACGGTCCGCGAAACGAGCCCCCGAGGCCCCGAGCCGCCGCCGCCGCCGCCGCCTCACCTTCCGCTCTCCCTCCTCCTCCTCCTCCTCCTCCTCCTCCTCCTCCTCCTCCTCCTCCTCCTCCTCCTCCTCCTCCTCCGCCACATGCACGCCGGTGGGGCGGTAGGGCCGCCACCGCAGCCGCCGAGGTCGCGCGCGGCCCCCAAAAACTTGAGCACCAAATTACACAGTTCGTCCCTTTGTCTGGATGGAGGCCGCCGGGCCGCCGCCGAGCCGGCAGGTATAGTCTGACGATGACGTCCTTCCCGGCCGCGCCGCCAGGGCGCGCCGCGCGCCGCGGGCTCCATGCCAGTCACGCCTCGGCGCGCGGTTTCAGATTGGAAGCCAGTCATGCAGGGCGCCGCCTCCTCCCCCATCCGGCACATCGCTGCACACTGTAGCAGCACGTTCCATCAATCTTTATATTTTTTTTCTGCTTCTTCGGGGATCCGCGGAGGTTCACGCCGTCTTACGACACTGTGGCACCCGCGGCGTGTCGCTGCGCCGCTGTTGTGCACAACGCATTTTACTTGCGTCCGGGGAGGCTTAGTTGGCGGCGGCTCACGCCTGGCCGGCCGTATCACCGCGCGTGTGCGTGTGTGTGTGTGGTGGGTCATAACGCCCCAAGGTTACGTGGAGGCCAGACAGATTTACCCGCGGACAGTCCGTCGTCTAAAGAGCCTCGTTTTCTGCGTCAGTCGCGCTTTTCATCCCGTTCGCGCCGAGTTTCAGTCCCCGCTTCTTGTCTTGTTGTGGTCTTTTTCTCTTGTCATTTTTTTTTGTAGCGGGGGGGGGGGGGGGGGGGCTGCGTTTTTGTTGTGAAGAATATGAAAAAAGACATGAAATGGGATTCGAGTCGTTTGGGGTCACGTCGCCCCGCGCGCGCTGCCGGCGCTGCGCTGTCCGTTCCGACGGATTTTCGAAAGCGACGAGTCAAGGTCAGGTAGGGGTGGAGGGGAGGGGAGGGCGCGCCTTTCGCACGGGAACAAAATGAGAGTCCCTTTCTTTTTTTCTGTATCATATTTTTGTTTTACTTTGGAAAATAATTAAAAACGGAGCAGAGCAACTCAAGCGGACTTTCGTCTCTTTTAGCAAGTGTCTTAACAAAGACGGAAAGCTGCAGAGGCACAAACCCACAGCAGTGGCGGTGGCCAGCTCAGCGCCCGCCATATAACGCCGCACCGACTGTATCAGAAGCGTATATAAAACGTCCCCATGGCCACGGACCGTCCCGGCGGCGGCCCCCGAGCCGCTGTGCGGAGGGCGTCGGACCGTCTTGTCGGCGGACGCACTCGCCGCCTCGCTGCCCGGGCCGGCGGGGAGAGAGAGAGAGAGAGAGAGAGAGAGAGAGAGAGAGAGAGAGAGCAGAGTGGCGAGAACCTCTTGCTGGGCCAACGATCAAAGCGGACGACGCATCGGGCTCCGTCGGGCTGTGCGAAAAGTGCGGCTGCCCTGCGTTTGACCTTAGTCTTCTCTCTCTCTCTCTCTCTCTCTCTCTCTCTCTCTCTCTCTCTCTCTCTCTTTCTCTCTGTCTCTGTAGCCGTCTCTCTCATGCACGCAGTCCGAGTCATCGGGCGTGATGATTTGCCGATCACTGCCGCTCCCGCGGTCTGGCCTGGCGTGCCCACTGACTGTGCGGCCGAAATGCCTCTCCCAGCAGCAGCAGCCACAGCAGCCGCCCGGCCCAACAAACTTGTTTTTCTCCCCCGATTCTGTGTGTGTGTGTGTGTGTCGGGAGAGCGAGAGAGATAGAGATGGTGTGTGTGTGTGTGTGTGTTGAAGGCCGGGAGGGGAGAGTGCAGGCGGCGGCGGCAGCAGCGGCAGAAAGCATCAACACAAACGACATCCCGGCAAGAACAGCAGCGTCAGCGGGGGCAACAACAGTCGCACGGGAGCAGCGACAACAACAGCAGCAGCAGCAGCAGCAGCACAGCAACAGCAGCAACAACCACCACCACTGCCCTCCCGGGCGCTACCGGCAGCCGTGGGAATAATGCTTTTGCGGTGCCCCCGCCTCCCCCATGCAGTGCATCCCCCCGGCTACTGCCCCTTCCCCTATGGGTCCGCCGCCGCCATATCGCTGTCTCACTCGCACTCATTAGGCCCCCCCCCCCCCCCCCCCCTGCTGCGCCATAATGCCAGCTTTGCAGGGCAAAGTTACGCGGCCGGGACTTGCGGGTACCAAGCGGCTTACAGACAGACGCGGGCGCAGGGGTTCGGCCGGCTGTACGCACCGTGTGGCGGGTGCCGGCGGGAGCTTGCTGCGGGGGCTGCGGGGGCTGCGGGGGCTGCGGGGGCTGCGGGGGACCCGGTGGTGGGGACGTGCAGGGCGGCACCCACAGGTGCACTGCAGTCTGGCATGCCACCACCGCGCGCCGTCCTCACATGCAAGCACATAATGCAACGTTAAAAAAATAGTCGTGAAAATAATGAAAAATGACATCTTTCGTGCGAACGGGGGGTTGCCTGAGTAACACTCTACGCCCCCTCCCCTCCCCCCTCACTCATTCACACACATACATTCCCCACTTACAATACGCTTTTGTATCTGTCCCTGGAATCAAAGCGTCTGCGCACCCGGGTCCAAATCACGCATGCCCCCCCCCCCTTACCCACCTCCCCTCCGTTCCGCCGCTGGTTCGTCCCGGTTGTCCTTGTCGGTCGCGTCTGTTTGCGGCGCCCGAATGGTGATAAGAATTGACATAAGCTGACTGTGCACACGCAGCGCTGCCGCCGCTGCCTGGCGTGGCGAAGGTCGGACACGTATAGTATTTTTTTTCTTTCTTTGTTTTTCGGGGTGCTCCCCCCCCCCATTTTTCTCACTGTCCATTTTTTTTTGTTCTCTCTGTCCTGGAGGGCAGCTAGCCGCATTGTTCTTGACGCGGATAGAAGGGACAACAACAACAACGACGACGATGAAAAGGAACAAAAAGTTTCCGTCTGTCACCAAAGCTGAAATGTACCAGTTTTGACGTGTCCTTCTGGTCAAGCCGTGTCGCAGTGCGCAGTGGCAGCAGCGGGGGGCGGCGGGGAGTGGGCCCCGGGGGGGGGGGGGGGGGGGAATAAAAACAGTTTCCCCTTGGGAGGGCCGGTGACTGACGACCACCACGCGGCTCGTGTCAGTCGATAATTATCGTGTTGTACCGACAACGCACAGCGCGTCTCACGGCAGCGGACGGACGGCGGCCGACCCCCACGGCCCCCCGCGGCCCCCCGCGGCCCCCGGCGGCTCCCCGCGGCCCCCCGCGGCCCCCCGAACCGGTCCTAATCGACGGCATATCGCAACGCGGACTTTCCATTTGGTGGACATGGGGAGGGCTTAAAACGGGCAACGATCTGGAAATGTAACGTATTCGGGGCCATCCCCTCTCTGTCTCTCTTCCTCTGCTGCGACGCCGCATCGCCCCCCCCCCCCTCCTCTCTCTCTCTCCATCACAGATCTGGCGGAACGTGCTATTCAGTATCATCCTGTCCTCCACTCTCCATTTCGTAGAAGGCTCTGAGGAGTCGCGAGGCGTGGCGTCGTTGCAGTGAGAGAACGCGCTCGAAATCTCATATTTTTTTTCCGGGCACTCTACTAGAAAATAATCACAAAAAGAACGAAGCAGAGTACGATAACGATACGCACTGCGGAGAGGCGTTGCGCACGTAACGAACATTAAAAATGGTTCGGACTGCGGCACGTGACAACCGATGAGGACGACCCCACGTCTGCCGCACCTGACGACGGGCGAATAAGTGAGGCGCGGCGGCGCGGCGGCGTTGGGAGCTCGTTAGCCAGCCGCTGCAGCGCGCCGCCACCTGCTCCATCTGACGGCGGCTAAACAGCACAACAAAGACACGATCATGCGTCTATCCGCGTATGGGATAAGCGTCTCCAACGAGGCTATACAGTGGAAGTACCCGTCATTTCCGCTGCTCTGGAAGTATTCTCGTGTTCTTCCGCTCCCGTTGCTTGAGCCTGGCTGGAAACGCCTATTGTATGTAGTAGCTTGCAGCCGGCGGGCGGCGGCGCGTTCCATGAAGGGAAGCAGGGGTACACTGCGAGAGGAAGTTCAACGTGTGTTGGACACTCGTAAAACATGGGAAGAAAAAGAGACAGCGTCGGCCGGAGAGACTATGAAGAATGGTCGTGTAGTGACGCTCGCGCGGCAGATCGGGTGTCCCGCGCGGAAGCGGCGCTTCGGCGGCCGCCATGTTGTTTGCAGGGCGCGCGGCGCACCAGTCGGCGATGGTCCGACCACAGACTGCCACGGGGCGCCACGGGCCGCCACAGGCCGCGGGGGGTATCGGGTAACGGCTCGGCCCGTTCTAATCCCCGCCGGATGATCCGACGCCACCGGTGGCTCTGTATGCTCTCTCTCTCTATCTCTCTCTCTATCTCTCTAGCTCTCTCTCTCTCTCTCTCCCTCTCTCTGTGTCTCCCTCTCTCTGTGTCTCCCTCTCTCTCCAGTCCCCCCCCCCCCCCAATCCCTGGTCTCATTGTTGCCTCGTAGGCGCGACGCGCGGCCCTCGCCGCCTTGAGTGTTGCCGTACTTGAGTGGCTGCTTGAGCCTCCGCTCGAGCGTCAACGAGGCCGTGCCCGCGCCCCCTCCACCTGCTCCCCGCCGGGCACGCACCCGCCGCCCCGGCAGGGCCGCCGCACGCGCATTCAATGCCCCCCTCCCCGTCTGCCTCGGCCTTTCTCCTTCGCATCCTACTATCTCTGTCCCGTACACTGTAAATAAACTAGTGCACACCCGATCTCTGACAGTGGGGTATTCCGGAAAGAAACGGAAGTGGAGATGACAACGGTCCAGAACGCCGCGCGCACCGCAGCAGAGAGTATCTCCACCGCGGGCGTCAGCCACACGAGCCGACTGAAATATTTTACGAGGCCTCGCTCTCGCTGACGAACGCCTGCGGCGGAGATACTCCCTGCTACTAATACCTACCGCGCTCTGGGTTCCACTCATGATCATGTTCTCACCTGACGATGAACTTCCGTTCTGGACTTCCCCGGAATGCCCTATTTGCGGCAACAAAATAACTTACGGGAAGTTTCTGCCGGAACGGTGGTCTCTTTCGGACTCACTCTCTCCCTCCCTCTCCCTCCCTCCCCGGCCGCGCCCATGTTGCGTCTCTCTCTCTAGCGTGTCGCGCGGTGGGGCCCGGCCGTGTCACCGAGACCGCGGCCGGTATGCGAGGCCCGCTCTGCGGTTTCGAGGCAGGTGTTAGCGCACCGCCGCTGCCGCCGCCGCCGCCGCCGCCGCCGCCGCCGCCGCCGCCGCCGCCGCCGCCGCCGCCGCCGCCGCCGCCGCCGCCGCCGCCCCGGCACCCCGGCACCCCCCGCTGCGACGCCGCACTGCTCTCTGCGTGCGTGTGTCGGCGGCCGGCCCCCGGTTCCCCCCCGCAGGCCCGGGGGGATGGTTAGGTCCCGACACCCGTCCGCCGCCGCTGTGCCTTCCACTGATATACATCGCACGACATGCCGAGAACAACTGGCCACCAGGCACGACGCCGCCACACGTACAAAAAATGAAGCAAAAGCGTGCTTAGGAAAAGCAGGGAACAGAAAAGTATATCTGCTTCACCTCTGCCGCGGATCGGCCTCCACGCGGCGGGCAAACGGTGCCAATGGTGTGCCGATGACGTAGACGGGGGGGGGGGGGGGGGGGGAGCTGCCGCTGCCGCCCCCACGGCCACACAGAGCCTGTCACACCGGACGTCGGCCGCCACACGGCCTCTGGCCTGGTGGGGACGCGGGGAGTCCTCTCTGTCGGTCTGTCTCTCTCCCTCTCTCCCTCTCTCTCTCTCTCTCCGACTCCTCCTCCGCCGCCGCCGCCAGCTCTGCGGTCGGAGGGCACCGCAAGGCCCGCCAGCGCGGCGCAGCGGGACAACACCGAAGGCGGGAAGGCGGCGGTGACGGGCGGCCGCTTCACGCACCGGCGCGGAAGAGGGCGCCACCGTCGGCGGCACCGTCGTTATCCTCATCATCGCGACACACACGCACACACACACTCACACCCACACACTCATACACACTCACACACGCAGAGCGGCTCAGCTCTAATTTCAAATCAAGTAATTCGCTCCGGACACGCCTTGTCCGGCGCGTTAATCAAGTATGCGTGCAGCCGGCCTAATCCGCCCTAAGCATATGACACAGCCGGCGGGCACGGCAACGCGGCACCGGGGGGAGGCTTAAGTGCGGGCTGCCAGCCCCGCCAGCCCCGCCGGCCCCGCCAGCCCGCCAGCCCGCCAGCCCGAGCGCCAGCCCCGGCCCGCCCCTCTGCACCGCGGAAGGATTAAAAAGGCCCCACACGGAGCAGCGGAGGGCGGCCCAGGCGCACCAGGGAAGGCGGACTACTATTCCGTCTATCTGCCGCTTTCTCTCTCTCTCTCTCCTCTCTCTCTCTCTCTCTCCCCCCTCTCTCTCCCTCTCTCTCACCGACTTCTGCTGCTTTTACCCCCTTTCCATGCCGAGGGGTTGTTATTTTAAACGAAAAGTGGTAGAGTACTAGTACGGGGTTGTAAAGATGGCCGCCGGGCCGCCGCGCCGGGAGTGGCAGCCGTTGGCAGCCGTTGGCCCGACGCGTTCAGTTCGAGACCCCCCCTTTTCCCCACCGCGCCGACTGCGGGGCGACACGGAAAGGAAAATATTTCTTTTATTTCGCCGGAATTAATTTTACAGTTCCCTCCCGCTGAAATAAAATTGTGAGAAGCCACTCTGGATGAGGCGCGCGCGCGCTGCTTGCTGTTTGCGTCGTGAGGTACGGCACGAGGAACCCTTTCTTTTTTTACCCCCCTTTTCTCCGGGATTTCTTCTCTCTCTCTCTCTCTCGCCTTTTCTCTCTCCCTCTCTCTCTCTCTTTCTCTCTTTCTCTTTCTGTCTCCCTTGCACTCGCCGCTGCCACGGTTAAAACGAAGAAAAAAAGTAATGAAACCTCTCAAATATATAATAACATGGCAGCGTGAAAAATGAGACAGTTGGCAAGCTTGTGCGCGCACACTTCCACGCCGGTCCGTGCCGCCTCCCCCCCCCCCTCTCTCTCTCTCTCTCTCTCTTTCACTCCCTCTCTCTCTCTCTCTCCTTTCCCAGGACGTAATCTCGGCCGGAGAGGTATTGCAAGCGCAGCGAGGCTATCAAGGACACCGTGTATGTGTGTGTGGGAGTGTCTGTGTGTGCGTTGCATTGGGAGCGGAAGGGGATGTGGAGGAGAATGAAGAAGAGGCGGAAGACAGCGAGTGCACAGGCCTTGAGAGCGTGCGCGCCGCCGTGCTGCCGACAAGCAGCCTGCGGTCACAACATCACTGCACACATCACTGCCAAATAAATTAATGTAATACATGCACAATTTTCCATTATTTTTTTCTCCTGAGCACAAAAAGAAAACCATGTTTGTGATGAACAAATCCTTCATCCCCCCCCCCACCACCACCACCACTTCCCCCTGGTTCGCGTTCTCCTGCTTCACCCCGGAGCGTAATTTTCCTTTTCTGCCCTCTTGGCCGCGGCCTGGGTTGGCACCGCTTTGCGCTGGTTAGGTCAGCACTCATCGATTGTGCTCGTCGTCCTTTGCGGACACGACTTGGTGAGGGGAGGGGGTGGGGGGGGGGAGGGGGCATCTTGCGAATCAGAACAAAGCTGAAGGAGGGAGGAGGAGGAGGAGGAGGGGGGGGGGGAGGTGTAGGTCGAAGACCGAGCCGATATCCCTCACAGTGTGTGTGTGTGTGTGTGTGTGTGTGTGTGTGCGTTATGGCCAGCGCCGTCCGCAGGGGATTCGCGAAATAGGCAGGCACGGCGTGGCGGCCCCCATTGCATATGCATTTCACGCACGTCACTATCCCCGACTAATCGCTGTGCAGAGGAATCCATATCATACGCGGCTGTGCACACACACACACAGTGAAAACAATCTATTTTGCGACAACTACGTGACTGGAAAATAGCAAGAGCATCCCATTAACTTTTTGCCAAGATTGTTTATTTTTTTTTAAATTATATATGCGCGTAAGCCGTGGCAATGATCTAGCCATACTGAACATATTTTTCTTCGGAAGGTTTTTTATTATTTTGTTCGCAGAGAGAGTGTGAGACAGAGAGATGGCGAGTGGGGGAGAGAGTGAGAGTGACAAAGAGAGTGAGAGTAGGAGAGAGAACGGAGAGAGCGAGAGAGAGAGAGAGAGAGAGGGGGGGGGGGGGAGGGGAGGGCAGACAGAGACAGATGGGGGACAAGCGGAGGGAGGTAGGTCTGACTGGGCATCCGGCCGCCCCGGCCCTGTCCACCGAAGTCGGGCTGGGCCTACATAGCGAGCGGAGGCCTCGCCTCGCCTGGGCCGGGCCTGGCGCGGTATGGTGGTGTGCCTCACTTATTGACGATAATGCCCCCCCGCTTCCCCCTCCCCCTCCCTCCCGCTCTTCCCTCTCGGCCCCTGACGCTGTCTATCACGCCTCCTATTACGGGAACGGAGGCAGGTGACCGCACGCTGCCGTCATGGAGAGGAGGAGGAAGAGGAAGAGGAGGAGGAGGAGGTAGGGGGTGGGAGGAAGGGGTATGACGGGGGTGGAGGAGGAATCGAGTGTGGAAGGGAAGGGCGGGGCGTGGAGATGGGGTGTGACGTGATAGGAGGACCTCACACACTCACACACGCCCACGCCTCTCTCTCTCTCTCTTTTCCCTCTCTCCCTCTCTCTCTCTCTCTCTCTCTCTCTCTCACACACAGTCGGGCGCGCGCACAGGCGTCATGATAAAAGCATTGCGATGTAAGTGTGTCACGACTCATTCCACACACCGAAGGTCGCGTTCAGCTCTCCGCGTCCGGTGTCGCCGCTGCAGCGTGGCCGGCCGGAGCGGGACGGAGTGGCTGCGGGCCGGAAGCGCGGCGCGGCGCGTCCTGGGGCCTTCCTTAGTATATCGCACGCCTTCTTTGATGGTGGCAACCGAGCGGGAGGGACAGAGAGTGTAGGTATGTGGGTGAGTGAGATGGCCGTAGTGGAGCGACAACAGCGCGACGTGCGCGGGCAAGGTGAGTTGTATGCGAAGAGAGAAGGGATGGGGGAGGGGGGGGGGCGGTGAAACAGAGACAGGAAAAGGGACGTGAGAAATGTAGGGGGAGGGGGTGGGCGCTTTGAATTATGTAACCCACCCCCTTCCCCTCCTCCTCCCGTGAACAAGCTGTCCCCACCCCGGCACTCCTCCACCCCCCCCCCCCCCCAACCAGCAGTTTTCCGGGCACGGCCCAGAGTCCCCTCAGCGGTGCGAATGACACAGTATCAATGCCTCCCCCACCCCTTTCCCTCCCACACTAACGGCAGTAGAGGGTGTTGAATGTGTGTGTGTGTGTGTGTGTGTGCCTTTGTGTGTGTGTGCTGGGAGTGTAGGTGTCGGCGGTGGCGCCTGTCGGTGGCTACGCCGCTCCGCCGCTCCGCCCCCGCGGTCGCTCTCCTACTTGAAAGTCTTCCCTTGGCCTTAACGAACCGGCCAGCAGCGCCGGTGACGTGCACCGCGGTGTACACCGACACGGTGTCGGCGGCGGGGCCTCCCCCGCGCCGCTGCGTCGCTTGTGGCGGATCACAGTGACAGCAATTTTTTTTTTATTAACAGGGGAAAATATTCATGACATTTTCACCCCCCCCCCCAAAAAAAAAAATGCGACACCGGAAAATTTTAAACGCTCACACACGCGCGCGCGTACGCACAACACACACACACACACACAGTCGCAAACCCACTCAGCGCGGCCGGGCGCGGGTGCCCCGCGGGGACCCCCCGGTTGGGGCGGTGGCCCCAGCCGCGTATCAGCCGGGCCGCGCCACTCGATATCGCGGTATTCCCGGAGGTGGTTCGCTTCCCCGCTCTGCGTCGTGTTGAGCCCCCGCGTGCGCAGCGAGGACGCGGCACACTTGGCGCACCTACGACACACACTTAATGCTTAATGTACTGTTTTTGTACGTAACTATGTACAGTTCTGTGCGTGATTATGTACGATATTTTGTACATAGCTTATGCTTGGCCTGCTTGGCCTGCTTGGCCTGCTTGGCCTGCTTGGCCTGCTTGGCCTGCTTGGCCTGCTTGGCCTGCATCGCCCTGCCCACGGCCGGCGGACAGGACAGTGCACGGCGCCGCTGGCCAGCCGCTGGCCAGCCGGGGCGAAATGTGGTGAGGACGCTTGTTTACAGGACCCGCGAGATATTTCCATTTTCCAGGACGCAGACCAGGACGCAAAAGGCAAGGCATGAAAAAAGGAATGCGATGGGAGAGGGGGTTGGTGGGGGGGGGGGGGGGGAGAAGTGAGAGAGCGTGAGAGCCGGAACTGGGAGAGCGAGAGCGAGAGAGAGAGCAAAAGGAACGGAGAAAGAGACAAAATAAGGGGAAAAGTGGAAGGAAAAGAGTACTGCCCCATTTTTTTTTTAAGGTTGTAATTTTTTTCCCTTTCCTGTTTTGCGTCCCCCCCCCTCATTTTTTTTTGCTTTCCTTCTTTCCAGTCGTTGTCCTTTTTTCGTCATCACCTGAGATAACGAAGCTCGGGGCGGGGGGGGGGGGGGGGGGGGCAGTCAGAGGCGAACGGCGACGGTGCTACGTCCTGTTGCCGGCCGCTTACACACACACACACACACGCACACACAATCTTATTCATCCCCAGCGGAGAGTTACAAGTCCGGTGCGGCACGCCCGTCCGCCCCGCCTATCCGCGCCGCCCGCGGTGCGTTTGGAGAGGGAGAGTCTACCGTGCCTCCCGGAGGCAGATTAATGCTGTCCCGGTCGCCGCCGCCCTCCCCTCCCGCAGCGCCTCTTCTGCTGCTGCTACTGCTGCTGCTGCTCAGATTCCAGGTCGACTCACTTGGCATTGTACCGAGCGATGCGCGGGCCGCGGCCCCCGCGAGCCAAATATATAACCCTCTCGTGATGACAAGGACCCCCTTTGTGTGGGCGCCCCCCCCCCCCCGCGCTCCCCATTCGGCTGTGCCATCTATCAGTTTCCGCCCCCTTCTCCCCCCCCCCCCTCCTCCACCGCCGCACAGCCGCGCTTCTTTCAGCCCCGAAGCTTTTCACTCGGTTTCGCATTGCCCGGCACGGAGCCCCGGTGGGCCCCCTCACCAGCAGAGCCGGCCGCTATAAGGGCACCGCCATATTGTTCAAGGGGGCATTGGGAAAAGCAAGATGGCGTCTTATCTGTGCTCGTTAATGTGAGTAACATCTTCCTCCCCCCCCCCTCCCTCCCCACCGCGCAGCGCCGCCGCCGCCGCCGTCCCGGGACCATTTCCGGTTTCGTTATTGAGATTCGAGTGGTCCTAGCCCGCAGCCCGCAGTCCAGCATCAGCAGGTATATATAGTCGGCCTTGGAGCCGCGCATCCTCCGGCGGGGCCCTCCGGGGCCCTCCGGGGTCCCCCCGCGCTCGCCGGGGGTCCGCCGGGGCTCCGTCCGGGTTCCGTTCCGGGCGGGGAGGGGCAGCGGCGGCGGTATCTGATGACGCTTTTTCACCGCCGTCCTGGACGCGGGGAGGGAGCTGGGTGCCTGCTCCCCCTCCCCCCGGCCACACTTCTTGACGGACCTCCGGGATCTCTGGTGCTGCATGACCCTCCCGCCGTCCTTATTCAGCACCCTTCAAATAAATTGGCCGCCTCTCTCCTCTGCCCCACGAGCTTCTTCCCGATTAGCCGGTATCGATTGATAAGGAGCCGCTCGGGTCCTCCGGTGGGGCCCCGCGGTGGAGGTGTCCGCCGGGCGCCCCTCTGCTGGCCCCACCCGGCCCCCCGCAGAGCTGATAAATGCCGGGCGATCCGAAAGTTCGCTCCTCGAGCCCTCAAACAATGAGCCGGCCCCTCCCTCCCTGCCCCGCGTCCCTCCGCCCCTCTCCCCCTCCCCCTTGTCTTCTCGGAGCCTCACCCGGGCGTTGATTTGCGTGCCCGGGAAAGTTTGCGATGAACTGAACGTAGAGCATGTCCAGGCACGGCACGTCAGCCCCCCCCCCCCCCTCTCTCTCTCTCTCTCTCTCTCTTGCTTGGCTCAGCTCGAATCTGCAACAAGTGCGAGTTCGGGCTGAGCCCTGCCGGCTTACGTTGGGGGGGGGGGGGGGGGGGGGGGGAGAAAGAAAAGCGGTTTATCAAGACAACAAAACGTGCTCGGGAGACTTATGGCGCGAGCGTAAGTGTGATATGTGGCCGCGGGGAAGCCTCTGAACGGGGCGCGGCTGTCACCGTCACGGCCCACTTCCGCGCGGCCGTGGAGTGCGCGTGCGCGTGCGCGTGCGCGCGTAAACGCGGAGAAGTTACAGGACATCAAGAAGGCGTAAATAATTCCTTTACATCCATTATTTACGAGCGGAGAAAGACAGATGTCCTCACGGCCCCCACCCCTCTCCCACGCTGAAACAGAGACGAGCAGTAAAACGAGAAAAAAGAAGTTACTCGTCAGGGTAGAAAAAGAGAGAAAAAAAATGAGAGGAAAATTAAATAATTAGAATTCATCGCGGACCTGGGCGAATGACGAGAGAATTCTACTCACGCGCTTCCTCCGAAGGTTAGCATAACGCTATATAAACGCCGCTGGGTGAAATTCCTGAAATATACGTCGCTTCTATCGCGGTATTCGTTGCCGCCGTGTCCTACAATAACATGTCGCCCTTGATATCGCGTGCGAAAGATTACAACTACAGCAGCGGAGCGCACCGCACCACACGGGCCGCGGCGCGGAGCGGACGCCTCCGAATATGTACGGTGCTGTGGCGTGCCAATCAGCAGCGGTATCGCCGTGTGACGGCCCGACGGCCGAGTGCCCCGCTTCAAACTTGTCGGCTCCCCCACCCCCACCACTCCCGCGGTGAGGGGGCCGCGGCCCACAAATCACAGGCCGGGCTGGCTGCCGGGCTGGCTGCCGGGCTGGCTGCCGGGCTGGCTGCCGGGCTCGCTGCCGGCACGACTAGCATTGTCGTGGCGCCGATAGCCCACGCGCGCTATCATATCAATACGTGCCTTGTCAGCGTGTGGAGGGCGCGTGGCGGGCGCGTGGCCCCAACGCCGCGGCACGCGCGTGCCCGTGACGTCACACGGGGGCCAGCACGGCGGCGGCGCCGCCATAAGCACAGGAGGGGAGTCTGTAGCCGGAGTCTTCGTCACGTGATCTGCGAGGGGCCCACAATGCACCGCGCCCTGCTTGCGCCGCCGGGGATCTGTGCGGGCATTCTCCGTCTGGCGGGGGCCGTACGCCCGGGAAATAAGCCCAGTGGGGGAAACGAAAAGGGGCATCGGCGCAATATTGAAACGAACCAATCTCGCCTTGCCTGCTTGCGCGCGAATCTCACCGACGTGGCTGTCGGCGCCCCCTCGCCGCTCCTCGCCCCCCCCCCCCCCCCCGCGAACCTCCGCCCGGACCCCCCGCAGCGCAGCCAGGCGTGGCCCGCGCGGCCCGTGCCGGCACAGGGCGCAGCGCCGCGCACCCGGCGGCGTCGTGTGACCTCCCTGCTATTGGGCCAATTCCACCCCCCAGACGGCAGCGCAGCGGGCGGCAGCGGGCGGCAGCGGGCCCTCCTCTACCGAGATGAAAAGGGCGAAGAAAGCGCGATACGGGACGCGAGTCAGTCTGCCTGCCTGCTCTGCGACGCGTCCATAGAGAGAGAGAGAGAGAGAGAGAGAGAGAGAGAGAGAGCGAGGGGGGGGGGGGGGGAGCGAGAGAGATGAGTGCATGCTGTCGTGCTGCGGCTCGCTCTCACTCTTCCCTCCCGGCGAGCCCGCCGGCACCGCGCTCGGCGCCTGCGGTGCGTAGGGTAGGCAACACAGCTGCATGCGTGGGTGCGTGATGCCTACGCACAAGGCGCTCATCAGCGGATTCGATGACCTCAGTTCTCTCTCTCTCTCTCTCTCTCTCTCTCTCTCACTCTCTCTCTCTCACTCTCTCTCTCTCTCTCACTCTCTCTCTCTATCTATCTCTCCCTCACTCTCTCTACGTCACTCTCTCTCTCTCACTCTCTCTACGTCACTCTCTCTGTCTCTCGGTCTCGTGAGTGTGTGTGTGTGGGTTCGTGTGTGGACCAGTCGATGCTGATCCGGACCCGACAATCATCAGCGGCTCGTCTCGCGCGGCCGCGTAGGGCCGCGGCCAACCATTGAGTGGCAGCGCCGTTACGCCTACCTCCCCCCTCTCTCTGTCTCTGTCTTTCTGTCTCTCTCTCTGTCTCTCTCTCTCTGTCTCTCTGTCTCTCTCTCTCTCTCTCTCTCTCTGTCCTCCCGCTTCGGTCACCCCTTCTCGCTCTCGCGGCCCCACCCTATCGCGGGTTCATTAGGGGAATAAACGTACGTCACATGGACTTTTAGTCGTGCAATGCGCGGCAGCAGCGGCGGCGGCGGCGGCCCTGAGTAATGTATGAAATCGAAGCGCGCGGCGCGGTTCGCGGCTGCACAGCCGGAAAATGGGTCGTGTGCGTATGTGTGAGTGTGTGTGTGTGAGTGGGGCTGTGTGGAGCGCGCTGCTGACGGCGTGTAGCTTTGACGTGCACTCCCGCCCCGCCCCGCCCCGCCGTGCAGTCCGCGGCCCCCCCCCCCCTCTCTCTCTCTCTCTCTCTCTCTCTCTCTCTCTCTCTCTCTCTCTCTCTCTCTCTCTCTCTCTCTCTCTCTCATCACGGCCCGTGCCGGCTGACCGCGCCCGCAGATCGGACGGGGCCCGACCGTACCTAATCAGCATCATCAGTGCCCGGCCTGCCGCTAAACACCCTGCCGGCCATTAGTGACAAAAAAAAATAAACATAATTTACGTCATTATCGTGGCAGTTGTCTTGCAAGGAAAAAAAAATAAAGAAATGGGAAACCGAAATATATAGGAAACGGGAGTGCGGTTGGCAGTAGTATCGAGGGTTTGCATCGCTGTTGTTGTTGTCGCCGGTTCGGTGGCAGGGTGGCGACACCGCACTGGTTCGTGACTCGGCCGGCTCACAGCTACCTCCCCCCCCCCCCCCCCCGGGCCCCCAGGCCCCCCAGGCCCCCCAGCCCCCGCGCAGTCCCCCGACGCTCCACCGCCGTTGTCGGCGTGCTATGCGCGCGTAATATTCTCATACCTGAGCAAACTAAATGGAAATCATCCTCATGCCACAAGCCCTTCCCCTCCCCCGCCCGCCCGGCATCCGACCGCGTCGCCCCGGCGCCGTCGGCGTCCCCGACAGTCCTCGTCTCCCCGACTCTCCCTCTTCCTCTCTCTGGCCCTCCTCCCCCTTCCTCTCTCTCCCTCTCCCTGACCCCCCTCCCCCTTTCTCTCTCTCTCTCTCTCTCTCTCTCTCTCTCTCTCTCTCTCTCTCTCCCACCTTGCTACCCCACCCGCCCTTTCTGCCTGTCCCATCTCCAGGGCACTGCGCGATATCACACCTCACTGAATCATACATTTTCATAAGAAATGAAAACGGAAACAAGGGGGCGTGTCGAGCTTTTCGAGGCAGGCGAAGAGGATCGGGGGAGGGAATGGGGGCAGGGGCAGGGGGGGGGGGGGGGGGAGGGGAGGGAGGGGGAAGGGGAGGGAGCGGAGGCGGGGGAGGGGATGGGCCGAGCGAGCGGCGCGCTAAAAGTTTTCATCAGGAGGGTAAGAGGGAGTCGGGCAATGGACGTTGCAATAAATTTTTACTTATCAAGATCAGAAAATCGTTGGAATTTCGCGCGGGGGGGAGGTGCGGGCGGGAGCGGCGTGAAAAATGCCGGCAGACGCCGGAGTGTGAGCGTGAGCGAGAGCGAGAGAGAGAGAGAGAGAGAGAGAGAGAGAGAGGAGAGGAGAGAGGGGGGGAGGGAGGGAGGGGGGGGAGGGGAGGATGATGTCCTCCCCGTCCGGAAGGCCGCCGCCGCCGCCGAGCCGGAGGGGGTTTCGATTCGATTTGAGGAGAGGAAGAGGAGGCGTGACGGTGGAAAATATAGGGCCCGCCGCCCGACCTGCAGGCCTGCCGGCTGGGAAGTAGTAGGTTGACCTCACGTCACGTCGGGAGTTAACGAGGCGCGCGCGCACGCACACACCCACACACGACTCACACACACGACGCACACACACACATACACGACGCGCACACACACACACACACACGCGCGCGCGCACACGCCGCCACGCCACGCCTCCAGCTGTGTCGCGGTGGTGGGGGGGGAGGAAGTTTACGTTCGGTCCGGCCAAATCTAGTGAGGGGCAAAACGATTGTGTTTGGCTCCGCGCGTCCTGTTGTGTGTGTGTGTGTGTGTGTGTGTGTGTGTGTGTGTGTGGGTGTGGGCGTGTGTATGTGTGTTAGGGGGTGACCGGTCGCCGCTCACCTTACGAGCATCAGGGCTGCTGCCCGGGGGGGGGGGGGGGGGGAGGGAACGCGGACGTGCCTGGGTGCCCGTCGAGGACACGGTGGGGGAGAGGGGAGGGTGGGAGATCGCTCGGTCCCTCCGCCGCGCGCTGCCGCTGCCGCCGCCGCTACCGCTCGCCAAATTTAATGGTACTAATTGCGGCGTGGTCGCAAATATCGGTCGGCCGTTACTGGACTGGTGGAAGAGAAGGGAGAGGGGGGTTGACGAGAGAGGGGGTGGGTGTGGTGATGTTGGGCGGGCGGCAGGGCGACCCGCTGCCTCTCCGCCGCTACGTTTGTTGCCCGGGGGGGGGGAGGGGGGGGTAGAATTGGGGCCAATCGTTGCCCGTGTTATATGCCGTGCGCGATACAAATAATTTTTTATTCAAATACGGAAATTGAAAAAAAAAATTGAAGCGAAAGAGCGAATAAAGGGGCGGCCGAAAATTTGATGAGTCTGGTTGGTCAGCGTCGTCATCAGATCCGGCCTTACGCTGTGTGTGTGTGTTTCCTCTGCCGCCCGTCGCCACGCTGCGGGGCTGGCCGCTGTTCCCTCGCTGAGAACACGGGGGCTGCTCTGCGCGCACGAACGCGTATCGTACGAGTGTGTTCCGCGCGGGCCTTTCTGCCGCGGCCACCCTGGAAATAGCCATCAGCGCGGCACTTCTAGGCTATGAGGGACGGCCGGGGGAGAAGAACTTGCAAGATTTCTATCGGTGAAAGGGGACAGTGCAGTGGGAGGCGGCGCTCTCCGGCGGACATTGGGGGCTTCCGCTACCCCATTGTGAGTCACCCCCCAGATACTACCCGGGCCAACTTATTGGCGGGGCGCTGGCACCGCGCCAGCCCGGTCGCTATGTCCCTCAGCGCGGCCACTCCACTCCGCCCTGCCCGACTCTACTCCACCCTCCGCTCTACTCCACTGTACTGCACTCGCCTGTACTCCACGCTCGCTGACCACCTCACGCCGACGCGGTCTGACGCGCGTTGCGGTAGGTGCGCGTCACCAGCCGGTACCTGGCAGCGCCCTCGAGGGTTGGCGTTTTGCTGCCCGTCTGCTGGGGACCGGTTACGTCGTTCTAGGCGCCGCGTCCCGGGTCAGTGACCGGCGCGGGCAGCGCGGCCCGCGGGGGCGCCGCCCGGCCGGCTGCAGCAGCGCCGCGTCGCGCCCTCCCCGGCACTCGTATATCTCGCACTTGTTGGTGGCCATTAAGGGTCCTGAGCTTTAATCCGGTGCCGCCAGGGAGCGCGCCCGCCGGCCGGGAGCCCTGGGGACCGCCGTTAGAGAAATCAGAATGCATGGCGATAGTTTTGCCCAGCGACGGTATCTCACCCGGCCAGCGGTGGCCGGAAAGTAGCGGGGCTCGCCGTGCGCGCCAGGGCCGCGGTGGCGGTGCCGCCCAGGCGTGCTGGAGTCCGGGCGTGCCGGCGGCCAGGCGTGCTGGCGGCCAGGCGTGCTGGCGGCCAGGCGTGCCGGCGGCCAGACGAGCTGGCGGCCAGCCGCAGGGCGAGCGTCCGGAAGTGGCGGCGCCAAGTTGAATGGCTGGGAACATTGTTTCGCCCTTATACGCGGCTGCTCGTTAGCGCTAGCGGCGCTAGCCATGCGGCGGCGCTCGGTGATTAAATACTTTCCCGCCTTGTTAGCCGCGGCCCACCTCCGCCGCTGATGAGGAAGCGAGCAAAAACGGGAGTGGAAGGCGCGGCGGGGCGCTCACTGCACACGGGGCCACGACGCCCACCCCGGTCTCAGTCGGGTTTCAGTCAGGTCTCAGTCGGGTCTCAGTCGGGTCTCAATCCGACGGGATCGGAAGCCGGAGTTACCGGGCTGCGGGATGCAGGCAGGACCACGAGGCCCACCCCAGTCTCACTCGGGTCTCAATCTGACGGGAGCCGCGGTAAGAAAAGAATTAGGAACGGGGCCATCTCCGTAATTCCTGTAGCGCGCCCCGCGCGGTGGTACGGACCCAGCCGGTCATGCGGTTCGAGGGGAGGGGGTGCGTTACACGATGTTTGGTCGTTGGCAACGGGCCCGGGACCGTCTGCACCTGCCGGTGCCCGGCGCAGCTGCTGCAGCTGCCGGCAGGGGGCAGGGTGGGCCACCCTGACCACTCGCACTAGGAATCGACTGTAAAACGCACGCGGCCGCTCCAGTCCATTCCATGCATTTTGTGTTCAAAGGACCCCATGGATTTAAAATACCATGTTATTGGGTATTTATTGTGAAAGCAAAAAAAAAATAAAAAAAATGAATGAAGATGATGAGCACTACGACGGCGCCCACTACTTGGCCGTGGTGGCCAAAAAAGTCCGACCGTGCGGCGCGCGCCAGACCGCAAGGCAGAGTGGGGGGGGGGGGGGGGGGCTGCGGTGAGGCCGGGCGAGGCCTGCGCCTGACCCAGGTAGCCATCAATCAACCCCCCCACCCCTTTCTTCTCCACGCGGTTACAGGACGCCCAACGCCAACGCGAGAAGAAAACAGGGAGTGTGGGAGTGTGACGCCCGGAAGGGTAGGGAGGGAAATGATTGACAATCCATAAGTTTTTAACTAAAACTGCTTTAGCGTATGAGGATAAAAGGGTCACCACAGTTTTTTTTTAAATCGGGTATACAAAAGTTTTGATTTGAAAAGATACATTTTGAATTTGTGACGAAAAACTACAATTTTGCTTTTTGGGTGCAATGTGTCTATGGCGCGGACCCCATGACCCGCGCAGCGAGGCACACTGCTGCTGGACCAGGTATAGGGGGAGGGGGGGGGGTATGTTCGTGGCGCATCGTTTGTCGGGGGCGCGGTGCCGGCCGGCGCAGCGGACCGTCACCATGCCCCCCCCCCCCCCCGCCGGTGTGTTTCTACCGTAACCTCCACGGGCGAGGGCATAAATCTCAGAGTGACAGCCCGGCAATGCTACCCCACGCGGTGCCCCACGCGGGGCCCACGCGGAGCCACGCGACGGAGCGTAAAAGTAATTGAAGCCGACCACGGCAAAGCAGCGGAGGTGACGCGCACGCACACGAACGCGTAGGCGCCACGCGCGCGCGCGCACGCAGTCGGCACGCCGCGGTTTCGGGACCGCTTTTGTGCGGCCAAGTACCGCGCTGCTCGCAGCCACAATGCGCTGGATGGTGCTTCCGCCGATCTCTCTGACTGGAATTCCCCTCTCTTCCTACCCCACCCCGTCTCTCTCTCTCTCTCTCTCTCTCTCTCTCTCTCTCTCTCTCTCTCTCTCTCTCTCGCTCTCTCTCTCGCCCCTCCCGCTGCCGCTGCTGCTGCGATACCAACCGAAGCCCAATAGCGGTACGGAGTAATGCATCATTTTTGTATCTCATATTATGGGTTTGAAATGCATACTTCATCGAAACGCGGGCGGGAAAAAATTCAGGGGAAGCTTCAGAATGCGAACGACGAACGGTAAATCATCGAAACTCGTACAGTTCAATTAAAAACCCTTTGAAACTCGATCGAAAGTGCAGTAAAGCCTACGAAAAAACATCGCGCGACAGTCACTGAAAACGTCCCATTACGCTCTTCTTAGAACGGCGACGTCGTGTGGCCAGTTCGCTTTCTTTTTTCGTTCCTGGCCGCTGCCCGCTGCTGCGGCTGCCGCTGTCGTTCCGGTCGGAAAGTGTATGAGAAGTGCTCCCCCGCCTCTGGAGTCGCTCCCCGAGGGCGCGGCTGCCGCGCTGTCGCCCGTCGCGACGCGCGCCCGAAAGCCGAGCCGTCACACGCTTCTTTCCTGTTTTACCGTTTTGATTTATGGCTGGCGGATGGGTTACGGAGAGACCATAGGGAATGTAGGTCAAGGTCGTTCACCTGTTTCCGAGAGTTCGTTAGGACGCGCGTACGTGTGCGTGGTGAAGACGAACAGTCATGCACACACTTCGTACGCCGTGCTGCACGGAGCAGCGGTGCCGCAGGCCGCAGCTGCCGCCAGGTGCGTTTGTGTGCGTGAGCAGGTTGTGGAGCGCAAGGGGAAATTCCGTCCGTCCCCTGTAATGAAAAATAATCGTAAAAAATAATGAGTTGCGCCGCGAATGAATTTGGTTTGTCCGCGCTGACGACCCATAACCGTTCGTCGGCCATTCATTTCGTGTGCGATAGCGAACAGGAAAAAAAAGAAGGGGCGGGGGGAAGGAGGAGGGGGGGGGGGGGGGGGGGGAGAAGGAGGAGGAAGGGGGGGGGGGGAGGAGGAGGGGCCGGCTGTGACCGACTTTGTGTGCTGCGCTGCAACTGACTGAAACCGCATGGCCACTGCCGCGGAAAGTGGAGCGAGTTTTTTTTTTTCGACACATTGTATACCAGGCACCTAAACGAGGTTCGAGAACACGGTAACGCAGTGAGGGAGGTCCAGGCCAGTCCGAGGTGCCACCCACTCTTACTCCACTAAATTCAATAAATGCATGTAGGCTATTTCGCTCAAACTCGGACCGGATGTGGAGAAGAATTCAAGAATCACAAAAGCGGACCCAGTACGGGGGAACCGCAGCGGAGAGTATCTCCGCCGCGGGCGCCGGCCACTAGCCGACTGAAAAATTTGCGGGCCTTGGCTCTCGCTGACGATGTGTCACGGCCACTTGGTAGGATCACCCGGCACAAGTCGTCACCGCGCGGCCCGGAGAGGTGTCTCTACGGGCCGCGCGGAAAATTTTCGCGGTGACCTGACCCTACGAAATGGTCGTGACACATCATCAGCGAGGGCTAAGGCCAGTCGGTTCGTGGCCGGCGCCCGCGGCGGAGATACTCTCTGCTGCTGTTCCCCCGTACTGGATCCGCTTCTGTGATTCTTGAATTCTTCTCCACATCCGGTCCGAGTTTGAGCGGAATACCCTATTGAGAATAACTACTGTGATTGTGATCTCGGTGTCGGCGAATGTCAACACCGCCGGCGTGCACAGAGCGCCGATTATTCCAAGTGGACTCGGGACCGGCAGGCAGTGCGGCGGCGCGGCGGCCCGGTCGCCAGATTAAAACGTCGCAAGTGCCGTTAACGCGCCCCGCCCCGCTGCCTCGCTCACTAAATTCGGCGACTGCGCGGCTGGCCGGCTGCTCGGTCGGGCCGCCACCCCTCGTGCTGGCTGGCTGCTCGGGCTGCCGCCGCGCTCTATTTACGTGCCGCGGGGGTACTTTGCGCTCTCATTTTGGCCCACGTCCTCCCGCGCCCGCGCCGCGCCCGCCGCGGCGTGTTGTTGTCGCTGTGCAGCAGGCGGCAGACAGCGCGCCGCTCGCCATCACCGCCGCCCTCATCCCGGCCTGCTTTACTCCCATTTTATAATGTAGTGGCGGCCGAGGAGATCGGATCCCCCCTCCGGCCTCTCCGGCCCCCCCGGCACATAAAGTCGGCCGAGGCGCATGGCTTTACACGCCATATTACCGTAGATAAAGCTCACCGGGCCCCGGCAGACCCCGGCAGACCCCGGCAGACCCCGGCAGGCACGGGGGCGCTCGCCGCCGCCGTGCAGGAAAATCGTGACACCACTCGCACACAAATGTCCATGTTCAAAATTCGTGAATTTTTTTAAAGCCCACAGTTTCACTTTCATAGGTTAGAAAAAAAAAACTTGCACTATTTTTAAAAACGCGTTTTAAAATTTTGCCTCCGTTTCGCGGAAATATTTCCCGAAACCGCGCCAGGCTCGCCCTCTTCATTTCTCCTGCTGACTTTGGGCCTCGGCCGGCCGCACCGGGCTTCCTCCCACGCTCTGCCGCTGCGGCCGCCGCTGCCGCCGCCGCCGCCGCCGCCGCCGCCGCCGCCGCCGCCGCCGCCGCCGCCGCCGCCGCCGCTGCACGCCGAGCCGGATCACCGGCACCGCCACTACACAACCCCTTTTCTATGCGGATAGCTTCGCGCGGCTTCGCTCGCCTCTCCGCCTCTCCTCCCCGCACCCATTCCTCTTCCGCCTCTCCTGCTCCGCCTCCACCTCTCCCTTCTCACTCCCCCCCCACCCCTTCTCGCTGCTTTTTCCCCTCTACCTCGTTCTCACTTTCGGTAATCGAAAGGTTCGCTTGCTGCGATATAGGCGGGTGGTGGCGGGCCGGGCCGGGCTGCGCGGCGCGGCGCCGGCCCCCGGCTCAATACAGGCGGGGGCCGGGCCGGGCTGCCGGCGGTGGTGAACTCAATACCCACACGCCACACACACACACACACACACACACAGCGCTCCGCAATATCGGCTTGATTATAGGACCGCCAGCCAACCTGAAAGCGCTCGCGCTTTTTCTCTAGCCGGAGTATTAGCCGCGCGCGCGTGCGTGGCGGAGGGGGAAGCAGGAAGAAGAGTGAATGAGAGAGCTGGGAGAAAGAGAGGGAGACAGAGCGAGAGAGAGAGAGAGACGTCGTGTGTGTGTGTGTATTCGTGTAATTAATTATGTTCAATCTAAACAAGCCTTTACGAATCGGAGCGGCGCCTGGTGTGTTTTCTCTGCAATGAGCTGCCACTTTGTCTGCCGCGGGAACTGAGTTGTCCATGCCCCTGCCCCCCTCTCCCTTCTCTGAGTAGGGTGCCCCCCAAGTACTGTTCCGGGGAGGGGGGGGGAGTTGCAGGGGCTGCAGCGGGCGGTAGCCGTCAAGCTACGTGCCTCCGGGCCGCCCTGGCCGATCAGTGGCTCGCCCCAGAGCCCCCCTGACCCCCCCCCCCCTCTCAGACAGCGCCCGGGGACAGAAGCGGCTAGGCCGGAGCCCCGGAGTCAGCCCGGAGCCAGGCCCGCAGATGATTACTGCAGTACGCGCTAAACCACTGAGGACACTGAGAGTAAAAAGAGTTCTGGTTATCGTCCAATTTATGTGGTCTCAATTTTTGAGTTGGGCGTTTTCGTAATCATATAGTCAACCCGCGCTGTTGAGGCAGCCGCAGAACTGTCCCTGGGGCCGTGTCGCTCGCTCGACCACCGTATGCAGGGAGCTCGTGCTGCCGTGGGCCAATGCAGCACAATGAAAAAAAATACAAAAAAGGAATCAGAAAAAATATTAAAGTGGGTCGGATTATTTTTAGAGGGCGGAGCACGCTGAGGGTCCGGGCCGAGGTGTGTAAAACTTTGGGCTCCGCCGTCTTGCTATGTGCCTCCTACGACGGCTTTTGATTATATCGTTGGAGTGAGAGAGAGAGAGAGAGAGAGAGAGAGAGAGAGGGGGAGAGAGGGGGAGTGAGAGAGAGAGAGAGAGAGGGGGGGAGTGAGGGGGAGAGCGAAACAGGGTACGGGGGGGCATTCGGGGTGCAAGAGAAAGAAAGAAAACGGCGTCGTAATCTGGAAATCAGTGGGAAATAGTGGGCGGCGCGGAGCCAGCGGGGGGGCCGACGGGACATCATTAAAACATAATCTGGACGTGTAATGCAGCGCTGTACAACGCCTCTGACCCGCGCGCCGCCCGGCGCCTCCCGCCTCACACAGGGCTGCTTCTGCGAAGTATCGTGTGCCGCCCTTATATTCTACTCACTTCTCTCTCTCTCTCTCTCTCTCTCTCTCTCTCTCTCTCTCTCTTATGCAGCTTAAAATAGTGGCAGTTCCAAGTCCAGTATGCGAGCGACGGTGGCGCGTAATTCTGTCCGCTCCATTTTCTCGTCGGGAGTTTCGCGGACAGTTGTGTTGTTTCGGAGGAGGAGAAAACTGTTTTAAATGGGGCCTCCTCTTACAGGCAGCGGCCCCTTGCTGCGAGTGCGCGGCCCCGTAGCACTCTCTGCAACACACTCGACACCCTCGTGGGGCGTGTGCAAGTGAGAGCGGGAGAGAGAGAGACAGAGAGAGAGAGAGAGAGAGAGAGAGAGAGAGAGAGAGAGAGAGAGAGAGAGAGAGAGAGAGAGGGAGAGAGAGAGAGGTGTAGAGTTGTTTTGCCGCTGATGAAAACAAAAGCAGGCAAGACGGGGTGGGTAAGAAGGACGACCGGGCGGGATTGGCGGCGGGAGGGGGTGGTCGGTGTAGAGGCGTAGCCTGGCGTGGCTGGGTATGGGTGGACAGGAGCCGGGATTTGGAAGGGTAGGGAGAGAGAGAGAGAGAGAGAGAGAGAGAGAGAGAGAGAGAGAGAGAGGAGAGAGAGAGAGAGGGAGAGATAAAGAGAGAGAGAGCGAGAGAGGTCGCCGCACGGCGCGGCACGGCTGTCTGTTCCCCCCTCCCTCTCCCCGCGCCTCTCTGTGCTGCACTGCCGTTCCACTTCTTCAGCCTCCAATTTTTGAAATGACGCGGAGCGAGACGAGCGCATGCTGCTGGCTGCGCGGGAACTTTCCAAGTCTCTCTCTCTCTCTCTCTCTCTCTCTCTCTCTCGCCTGCTCTCGCTTTCCAGCAACTAAACAGGCCCCGCCTGAGCCCGTCTCGTCCCGCGGCGGCGTGGCACGGCGTCGCTCGGCGTCCCGGCCCGGTCCGGCAGCACCGCGGGGAGGGTATTCAACAGCAGCGGCCGGCATCAAGTTTGGAGGGGGTACCTTAACGAGGGAGACGGCCGGGCCCTCCTGCTCGCTGTGCTGCTAGCTGCCTGCAGTCTTTTCAACCTAAAATTTTTCAAATGTTTTTTTTTTTTACCAAAACATGAGACTTCCATATTTTAGTTTGGTAGTCTTTAGGGGCGCTGGCCCAGCAGCGTGAGGTTGAGGCGAGACGCTGCTCGCTCTGAGCATCGTACCCGAGGGCCGGACGGGGCAGGTGGTAGGCAGCCTCCACCACCACCACCACCACCACCGCCACCACTACCGCCACCGCAGGCGGGCCCTTTGCAACACATTTCTTTCAAGATCCCCTGATAGCCTGGCAGCGCCTGGCAGGTGTGTGCCAGGTGTGTGGCCGCTCGAGCACTGCACGCGCGGCCACGCGCCCGGCGTGCGCTATCTCTGCCGGCGCGTGCACTACACGCGTTATATTACCCGCACACGCGTGTTCATGTACATATATTTTTCTCCCTTCTCTCTCTCTCTCTCTCTCTCTCTCTCGTACATTACGTTGAAGGGCGGAGGGGTAGGAGGGCGATAGAAGTCGACTTGTCGTCGTCTGGATGTTTAAATTATTGCTGGTTTGCCTTTTGAACGTGCCCCCTGTTTTCCCTCTGTGTCAACTGTATTTTCTCTGACTTCGAACAGCAGATGATATTCCGAAGCAGGTGACCTCACGTTGGGTGAGAGGGGGGGGGGGGGAGTTCAGTTTAGGGCACGCCAGAGGCCGGCGGCGCGGCGGTGGCTGCAGCAGCGGCAGCAGAGCTGACCGACTCCCTCTCAATCTCTCAAAATTCGGTGACAGCAGGACATACGGACGCCGTCACAGCAGCGACAAGTGCGGGCCACCTACATTCCTGACCGCGTCCGGCCGGTCGGCGGAGGCATAAATATGAAAAACAATTTCCAGGAAATAAAGAGAGAGAGAGAGAGAGAGAGAGAGAGAGAGAGAGAGAGAGAGAGAGAGAGAGAGAGAGAGATGGGGAAACCTTGCACCGCGAGATGGAAAATCCCCTCTGGCTGGGCCATGCCTCCGCCGCCAGGCAGTGTGTTGTGGCCGCCTCCCACCCGGCGGCCGAAAAAAAGGGAATAAGGAAAAAAAACAGAGTGGAAAGAGAAATGAAATAATAATTGCTGGATTTCGGGGCTGATTAACACGTTGAGACCGACGGTGCTAAGCCCCGCGCTGCTTTCTCTGTCTCTCTCTTTTTCTTTTCCTCTCCACCCCCTACTCTCACGTTCTCTCTCCCACTCCCAGGCGCCCCCGCGGCTCTCTGTGCACCGCCACCTGGCCGCACGACACAGGAGAAAGAGGAGGAAGGAGCGAGGGGGGGGGGGGGCTTGGCTGGCCTGTGTTGCAAATGGCTGGCTGGGCGGCACCAAATGGAGAGGGATAATGTATTTGCAGGAGAGAGAGAGAGAGAGTGGTGGAAAGAAGAGGGGCGGTTAAAGAGAGAGAGAGAGAGAAAGAGAGCAACCGCGGCTTGGCCGAAAGCGCTCGCTCAGTGTGTGGCCACATTGAGACAGGGAGAGAGAGAGAGAGAGAGAGAGAGAGAGAGAGAGAGAGAGAGAGAGAGAGAGAGAGAGAGAGAGAGAGAGAGAGAGAGGGGGGAGGGGGAGATGGGAGAGAGAGGATGTCCAGCTCTAGGTGGATGCAGCTGGCTTTCATACGGCGCCTGCACTGGCCAGGGTAGGCCAGCCCGCAGAACACGCGTGCGCTGCCGAGAGTTGACGTTGCCTACCCGCCAGGCGCTCTCTGCGGGCGCGGCTGCGTTAAAATGTGGCGATGATTAAAATGGCGGCCGCGCCTGCTTAGGGTGCGACGCTAACGGTGGATGGCCCCGCCGCATCCCCGCCTCGTTCCTCCCTCAAACACCGCCCGCTCGCCCGCCCGCCCGCCGCCTCCGAGCCGGGCGAGGTGTGGCGCCTGAAGTTTCGGAAGTAATCAGCATTTCACCGACATCGTCTATACCCGACGCTGCCGCACGCGCGCGCGCGCGTGTGTGTGTGTGTGTGTGTGCGTGCCAGCGTTGGCCCCTCGCGGAGCAGAATGGGGAGCGACCGGAGCGGCATAACTTTGGACACGGCGGCGCCCGTCTGTCGCTGCTTATTGGCAGAGAGGGGACTGCGCGCAACACACTATACGCAGCACACTATGCGCGTGCCTCCATCTCCATTTTCCTTCATTCCATTTTTCCAGTTTTATCACCGCCGAACGCCCCATCACGGCAGGGACTGTTGCGGTGGTGGTGGCGGTCGCCACCGCCCGCCCTGCCAACTCTTTTCTCGAAAATTTCTGGTCGCGTAAGGGCGGCGGTGGCGGTCGTAAGAAGGGAATAATAATAAAGCGGGAGAACGACATCGTTTGCGGGTGACACTGCGTGACGGAGCGCGGACCCCCGACCCCACACCGACCCCCCGCGGACCCTCCGAGGACCCCCCGCGGACCCCCCGCGAACGCCGCGTACACTCCCGGAGCCAATATTTTTATGCGTCGTTGAGGTTTAACCACGCAGGCTTGTTATCTTTTGGCCCACGCCCTGCGAGGCGCCGCTGCCGCCGCCGCCGCCGCCTGCCTCCCCGAGTGGTCCCGGAGGCCGGGGCTCCGAGGCTGCCGCGGTCCCGGAAGGCCCCGCGGGGGGGCCGCCCTGCTGCACCCACACGCCCTCCCCCGCAGGGGGCCCCGGGCCCCCCCTGGGGGGCTCGGAGCGAGCGCGGGCTTTATGAAAATCATGTTTTCGTGTCGGAAGAAAGGGGATAGGATCGGGCTGAGTTCGCCCTCTCTGTCACACCGCCCCGAGGCCCGCGGGAGCGAGAGAGACGGGGTGACGCCGCGACGCGCAGCGTACCACACGCGGCCTCTTCAGTCCCGGGGGGGGGGGGGGGGGGGCGAGCTTCGCGCCGGGCTTCGCGGGGGGGCCAAAGGCTGCCGCTTGCCCCCCGCGGAGCGGGAGGCGCGTGCGCACACACACACGCTTACTGCGCGGGCGGCAGGGAGGGGTTAAACGACAAGGAAAGCATCTTAGAGGTGTGCTGTCACTGTTTGTCGCCGACCGGAGACTTCTCCGAGAGCCTCGGGGAGCGTCGGGGACCCCGCAGCTCTCCTCGGCCGAGAGAGGCGGTCTTGAGGGTGGCCGCCGCGCCGCCGCCTCCGTGCCCCGATCGTCGTCGATGGAAGTCGGCGAGGAAATTGTCGTGGACGTGGGTCATGTGGCGGCGCCGCCCGCCGTTCGCCGTCCGCGTCGCGTCAAACGGTGGCGCCCCTCCCCCCCCCCCCACCCCTCCCCCCTCTCTCTCTCTCTCGCGCCGCCGGGCGCCGCCTAGCACGCCAGTCGGCAGCCTGTTGAACATGAGCTTTTCGGGGTTGGGCCGGGCCGGGCCCCGCGGGGGCGCCGGGGCAGCCCTTACACTGCCGCTTTTCAGAGCGAAGCTCATCTCTGTCAATCAGCAGGAGCCGCCCCGCCCCCTCCCCGTCCCCTGCGGCCCCCGGCGCCCTCGGAGCCGACAGCCGTATCGGGCGCCACCACCCCAACACCGCCGCCCCCGCCGCCCCCGCGCCACAGCGTGTGCGGTTTACAACACCCTCATCCCTTTCGTCACACTACAGTGCCTTGAATATTCTCTCATTATTTTTTTCCCCTCTTCGCCGCGACGCTCGTGTTTTAATTAATCGCCCCATAGTGTGTTGCGGGTTCGGGTTCCGCCCGGCCTTCTCTCTCTCTCTCTCTCTCTCTCTCTCTCTCTCTCTCTCTCTCTCTTACTGCTCTCTCTCTCTCTTCCTCCCTCAAGCATCCGCGTCTCTCCTCACTACTTCCTTATCGAGGGAGGATCCTCGCGCTCCTGGAATGGGATCCTTATCCGCTTCCCCACCACGGGCCCCCGCGAGGGCCCCCGCGAGGGCCCCCGCGAGGAGGGCCCCCCGAGAGGGCTCCCCAAGAGGGCACCGCGGCCTGACACACCCCTCAGAGCAACACACTCTGTGCAGACAATCGGGGCCAGCAATCGCAGCGGGCCACAGAGGGCCCACTGGAGGTGAGAGGGGTGGGGGGTGCGGGGCAGCTCGGCTAACAATAGGGCGATGGGCCCAGGTCGGGACGGCGGGTCGGGTCGGACGGGCCAGCCGGGCCCTATGGTTGTGCTTGGCACTCAAGCGACCCCTTTCCTCCCGCCCCCCCCCCCTCTCCCCCTCCCCTCGCTCGCCCCTCTCTGATAAGGTCGACTCACACCAAATTGGGTTACCGTTTTCTCCCTCCCACATTACGCATGACGCCACGGAGCCGGCTCCCCTTTTCTCTCTAAACAAAACGGACCCGTCTTCTTTTGTAAAGACAGAGAGAGAGGACTATGTTCTTTCGTCTGCACGCCCGCTCCCCTCTTTCTCTCTCGCTCGGCCTCTCTCTTCCTCAGTCTATCTCCCTCTTTCACGCTTTAATTTGGAATGCTGGCCCCGCGTTGAAGCCGATGCACAAACCGCTATGCATCCGGGGCACGACGGCGTCGTGTGCCCCCCGCAGGCTTCGCCCTCCTCCTTCACCTCCTCCCCCCCCCCCTCTCTCTCTCTCTCTCTTCCTCGCTGTTCCCCACTCCCCCATCTCCCCCCATTACACAATGATGGTTTTTTATTTCCAAACGGCGCGATTTCGTGAGAACGCGGCATACCTCCGCCTCCGCGGGGAGCCCGCAGGGAGAGGAGGGGGGAGGGGGCACCGCTAGCGGCGACTCCCACAGGGCCAGTGGCGGGAGGGGCGCGGGGGCTGGGTTTATGGGGGCCTATCACCCTTTTCCTATCCTTTCATGCCTGTTGTCCACGGAGAGTGCTAGTGTGTGTGTGTGCGCGTGCGTGTGTGTATGAGGGAGGGAGAGAGCGAGCGAGCGAGAGTTTCAAGTGCGAAGTTTGAAGTCTATCAACGACTCCACATACGGCAGGGCGATCGGTCTCGTTGGCGTAGAAGCTCAAGAAAAGCAAAAAAAAAAATTTTTCCTCTTTCCCATCCGTTCCTTCTCGCCCGCTCCGCCCCCTTTTTCAGTTTTTTTCTGAGTGTGCGGGGAGGTTGGTGGCGTGTGTCTGACCGCCCATAGGCCTCCGTCAGGCCTCCGTCAGGCCTCCGGCAGGCCGCGGGTGCGAGCCGGCATGAGCCGGCAGGTCAGATGGGGAGAAAATAACTATTCAAGGCCTCTCCGGGCGACAGCCTGGGTGATTGATGGCCCAAAGGAAACAGAAGCGCGCGCACGACGCCCGCGCTCAAAATCCCGAGTTCAAATCCTCACGAACCCACCCTGCTGGCACCTTTCGTTTCTCCTCTGTTTTTTTTCCTACCTTCAGTAGTTGTTTCTCGTTTCGGAATCGGTCATTTTTGTCTCCCTGTCTCCTTGTCTGTCTATCTGCCGGGTCCTCGCTGCGTGCTGGTGGGGTGGTGTTGGTGGTGGCGGTGGTGTTGGTGGCGGTGGCGGTGGTGGTGGTGGTGGTGGTGGTGGTGGTGGTGGTGGTGGTGGCGGTGGTTGTGGTGGTGGTGGTGGTGGTTGTGGTGGTGGTGGTGGTGGTGGTGGTGGTGGTAGTGGTGGTGGTGGTGGTGGTGGTGGTGGTGGTGGTGGTGGTGGTGGTGTTGGTTGTGGTTGTGGTTGTGGTGGTGGTTGTGGTTGTAGTTGGCGAGTACACGGACGTCCGCCAAATGCGAAAGGGAGACGCTGCTCATGGTGCTTCCTGCTGGCATTGTAAGGGAGGAGGGGCCCCCGAGGGGGAGCGCTGAGTTTGCGCCTGCGATACATTCCTTGGAACAATGGCGCCACAACGACGGCCTCACCCCACCCCCTCCTGGCAGCACACTTATCCACCTGCCTCACTGTTTTGTTATCCACCGCTTTATTTACACAAACCAACAGTTTTTCTCGGCCGCCACCCCTCCGCCCCGCCTCTCCCAAATTGTGTGGTACTACAGACTGGAGCAAGCCCTCTCGGGAGCTACCCGGGGCGCCGAGAGTTTAGAGTTTAGAGGATATTGGCACCATCGCCGCCTGGCCTCGCCCGACTCTCCCGACTCGCCTGCCTCACCACTTACATTCTCTCTCTCTCTCTCCCTCTCTCCCTCTCTCTCTCTCTCTCTCTCACTCTCTCCCTCCCTCCCTCACCTCCCCCTACCCCCACACGCTCGCTCCCCGTCTCTCCATTCTTTCGCAGTTAATTTTCTCGTGCCGAGACGAAGCAGACAACGCAAAATCTGATGAGGCACCGCACCGTCGGCGGCAGCGGCGGCGGCACGCTACACAGCGTATACGCCTCTCTCACTCGCACTCTTGCCTGTGCGGCCCAGCAGGCCCGGGAGCGCGCGGATGTGCGACGGAGACGGCGACATCGATTTTGCCGTGTACAGGACGCACACAGCGGCATGCCATAGTCGTGAGGTGGCGCCCCCCGCTGGGCACCAAAAATACTTGAGATTGTAGGGAGGCGGGCGGATTCCTGCCCGCAGGTGCCGCAGGTGTCGCAGGTGTCGCAGGTGTCGCAGGTGTCGCAGGTGTCGCACGTGTCGCAGGGCAGCAGCGGCACGTCCGGCGGCGTAAAGCCCTGGAAAATGTATTATTACTGTGATCGCTGTGATGGGGTAGGCCTACTCGCGGTGTCAGGCTGTGCGACTGGTGCTTGAGTGCGCGGCGACCACAGCCAGTGAGAGAGGGAGAGCGAGAGAGAGAGAGACAAAAAAAAAGAATAAACCACAAAACGCGCAGCTTGTTAATTTTTGTGTTTCGTCGTTGCGGGCTGTGAATGAAATGAGTCGCTGCTCCTGCTTTCGTTCCCGGCCACACTCAGCAGCCGCGGCCGCAGCGGCCGAGCGGAGGATGAGAGGCGAATTTGTTCAGCTGGGCGAGGAGCGCGCGTCTCGCTGCCCTCGTCGTTACCGTCGCAAGAGGATACTGAGAGAGAGAGAGGGCAGACGGACGCGAGAGGGGAGCGAGAGGAGAGCGAGAGAGAGAGAGAGGGAGGGAGGGAGAGAGAGAGAGAGGGAGGGGAGGGAGACTGCTTCTGCCGGCCAAGAGCAATCCACCCACCTTGCGCTCCGCAGTTTCGTCCGCGTCACGACTCTCTCACAGCCCACCTCACTTTCCCCCGTCGGCCGCCCAACTCTCCCCTATACCTTGTTGCACTACTTTGCATCGCGCCGATTTCTCACACTTGCTTCTCCGTTCCGCTCTGTTCCAGGTGGGACGGCGGGTCGCGCTGCGGCTGCTGCGGCTGCTGCGGCTGCTGCGGCGGTGTCGCGTCCACGGACGGCCAGGACCGACGCGGCCGCTGGACTGGAAGTCCTTAAGTCAGATTACCATCACTCCTTCGGAGCGCCATCTTTTTTTAATCAAAGCTCCTGACTGTCTTGGGCGAGAGAGAGAGAGAGAGAGAGAGAAGGAGAGAGAGAGAAGGAGAGAGAGAGAAGGAGAGAGAGAGAGAGTTTTGGGGACCCTAATCCTCGCCTTACTCTTCTCTGGTCTGTTATACATGAATCAAATTGAGAGTGATCTCGTTCACTCTAACTGGGCAACGTGTCAATTAAATGCTCATTATACCTGTTCACTGGTCACTCTTACTGGGCAGAAACTGGGCTGCCATTTTCGTAATCACAACGTGCGAGAGAAAAAAATAAGATGCAGTCGACTGAACCAAGCGGGCGTCCATGTGCACCTCCCGCGCGTGTGACAGTAGGTCTCGCGGGTTCAAGTACCACCCTGCGGCCAAGAGAAGCCGCTCTCGCCCGTCTCTCTCTCTCTCTCTCTCTCTCTCTCTCTCTCTCTCTCTCTCTCTCTCTCTCTCTTCATTCTACTTTTCCCTCTCACCCTACCCCCCTCCCCAGCGGCGGCTCCGCTTTGTAGGCTTTCCGCCGACCGATATTTGCGTGCGGAAGGGAGAATGGGATTAAGCTGATTGCCCGGGGGGCGGTCCGCCGGCCCGCCGTCCGGCTCGCCCACAGCTGTGGGCTCGCCTGGCCGCTGCGCGTTCCGGCACCGCCCTGTTTGTCCCAGCCACATTCTTTTCTTGCGCCGGTCCGCTCGGGGTCCTCGAGGCCCGCAAACGATAAAGATTTACTCGGTCTAAAGGGAGGGAGAGAGAGAGATAGAGAGAGAGAGAGAGAGAGAGAGGGAGAGGGACAGGCCCTCCCATTCCCCCGTTATGCGCGCCGCTGCGTCAGAACCAACCCTGTCCTGCCTCAACATGCCCTCTCCTTGTTGCTTCCCGCAAAGTTACCAGGCGGGGGGGGGGGGGGGGGGGCTGACTTACTGTTGTCGGCCTCTCTCTCTCTCTCTCTCTCTCTCTCTCGCTCTCGCTCTCTCTCTCCCTCTCGCTCTCGCTCTCTTCCTCATCCCCCTGCGTGCCTCGCCACCCATTAACTTGGCCAGACGACCGCTGCAGCAGCAGACGAGTGTCACGCGGGTTCAAACACCGACCGGCCGCTCCTGCTTCCAACCGTTGTTTCTTTTTTTCCTGACGTCTCTTTCTCTCGCCCTCTCTCTCACTCCCTCCCCCGTTGCGGTGCCCGCGGAGCCCCACTTTGTTGCCGCATGGGGCCTCTAATTGATGAACAACGCTTGCCTCCATTAACCTCCCTTGTGGCGTACGAGGAGGGTCATGGTAGTTGGAGGGGTGGGAGGCGAGGGGGAGGGATGGGTGGGTTGGGGGGAGATTTTCACTTTACCGCGCCCGGGAGCCGAGTGAGCAGGAGGGGAGGTGGGAGGGGCGTTATGACTCACCTCGCGTTCCCCGCTGCTGCTGGTGCGCTGCGTCAAATTTCATGCTCGGTCCGTCTCTCTTATTCAAGGAGATGCGTCAAGTTGCTTCCCCCAGCCGCCTTTCTCTCCCTCCCTCCCTCCCTCTCTCTCTCTCTCTCTCTCTCTCTCTCTCTCTCTCTCTCGCCCCCTCAATCCCCTTTCTCTTCCCCGGAGACGGTCGGGCGCGAGGGACAAAGCAAGAGAGATATAGAGTGCGTGTGTTTGTCTGAGAAAGAGAGATGTGTGTGAGAGAGAGAAAAAGAGAGGAGACAACAGGAGGCAAGTAAGTGTGTGTGTGTGTGGGTGGGTGGGTGGGTGCGCGGGCGCTTCGTGCCTGCGTACCGTGGCCTCGCGCCTGGGTGGGCCAGGGCGGCGTCCCTAGGCTCACCCTCCTAACCCCCCTCCCTTCTTCTCGCACTCCTTTCCGACCCCCCCCCCCTCTCTCTCTCTCTCTCCCCCTCTCGCGCTGCTTCTCACTCTCACTCTTTCTCGCGCTATTTAGCCACCCGCGGCGGGCTCTCTCTCGCGCTCTTTCCCTCACCGGAAGCACAACGAAGCAGGGTGTGCGGCGGGGTGGGGCGGGGAGGAGGCCTCGTCCCGACCGCAGTTTGGCGCAGGCCGCGCGCACCCCTGCCGTAGAGGAGGGCGCCTGTGTGTGTGTGTGTGTGTGTGTGTGGTGTGTGTGTGCGTGTTCGTGTGACGCCCTTGTCGCCGCTGCCCCAGCTCTGACGATGCACTGCCCACAGCAGCGCCTCGCGGTGACGTAGCTCCGCTGCAGCCGGCGTCGCGCCGCGCCGAGCCGCGCCACGCCACGCCACGCCACGCCACGCCACGCCACGCCACGCCACGCCACGCGAGGACGGCGGCGCAGCGACAACCTCCGGATCTCATTGACTTGAAGATTTCCCCGGCCGGCTGCTCAGGCTGCTTGTTTTAACTTTGAGATTGGCGGCGGCGGCGTGGCGTCGCGCTGCCGCCGCCGTTGCCGTCGCTGCCGAGTTCGCACGGAGTCCGCCTACTTTGTGCATAGAGATGTGTCATAAATCTGATCGGAATCCTCATATTTCCATGCTGATCGTCAGGGTATATCATCCCCACGGCGTATCGACCATTCTTATCTACAGAAATACCACAAACTCTTGGGGAATCATTTTAATTTTAGTAATAAGATGAGGTTGTGGTTGGAGGTTGTGGAGGCGGTGCGGGGGCCGCCGACGCCGAGGTGCCGGCCGCCGTCAGGAGTCCTTCCGGCCGCCACCGCTCCTGGTGTCCTTTTCACAACTTGTTTATTGCTGCGGATCATTAAGGCAGCGCTGGGCCGTAATGAGAGTTGGAGGGATGGTGGAGGGGGGGGGGGGGGTAGGAGTGAAGGGCAGGGGAGGGGAGGGTGGGTGAGGAGGGGAGGGAGGGAGAGGAGGGGAGGGGACGTGGAGTTGGGCGCGGCAGCCGCACAGCGCCTGCGATCGGACGGGTAGGCAGCCCGCTCCACACGAGTGCCGGGCGGGCGTGCCTATCCCTACTGCTGCCCGTCTGTTTGTCTGCCCGCCATGCCCCCCTTCCCCCCTCCCCCTCCCCTCCCCCTCTCCCCTCCCCTCCTCCCCCTCCCCTCTCTCCTCCCCTCCCCCCTCCCCTCTTCCTTCCCTCCCCGGTCCGTCCCCTGGACGGCACGGATAGCGGCTCTGCGATCCTAATGCTATGCACACGTGCTCCTGGGACTGTTTGCCGTCCAAATAACAGAGACGATCAGCCCGAGGGATCTGCACCGGTGGGGGTGGGGTACAGGGGGGGGGGGGGGGGGCGAACAAGGGTGGCATGCGTGTGTGTGCGCGAGCGTGTGTGTGTGTGTGTGTGTGTGAACGACACATTTGTAAATCAGTTTAGGTGGATAATAATTAGTCGCATGTTAGTGTGCGACACGCAGCCGCGAACCCGGCTCCGCAGCCGGCGGCCTGCTCCGGCCCGCGTCCCTTTGCACATCAGGCCCGCTGACCCGTGCACGCTCGCACGCACGCGGCCGCACACGGCCACACACGGTCACACAGGTCACACACGCGACACGCTCGCGCACTCTATCGGGCGTCCGTCAAGTGTGGTCTGGCGTGTCTGCTGACGCACCCCGCCGGCCGCCGCCCCCCGCAGAGCGTTGAGTGATGACGCTGCGTGGCCTGTTGTGCCCGGCCGCCCACAAAGAGTGTCCGATCGTTTGCTGGCGGAACTGTAGTAAAACTGCAGTTTTTAGACGGGAAAGTTTAGTTCAAATTTATAAAAAGTGTGTTTTTAACACAGATCCTTCCTTGCGGGAGGCGCGCGCACACATCAGCTCAGACCGGCTCTGTTGATTCTGCCGCGGCGCTGCTGCTGCTGCTGCACGCCTCCGTAGACGCCGGTTGCAGCGCGGTGTGACGCACAGCGCGGCGGGGGCCGCGGGGGCCGCGGCCAGGGGGCCCCAGGGCTGGCATACAGAGCACGGAGGCTAAACCTGAACTTTGTTTACCTGCTGCTAGGCAAACTGGCACCCCTACGTGAGCAGGTGGCGGCGGCGGCGGAGCCGGGCCTGCCGGGCGGTGCGGGGGACAGCTCCGCTATGTTTCACTCACAGCGCTCCCCCACCCCCGCCTTCTTCACACTTCACCGCCCGCTTGCAGCAGCCGCCGGCATTACCACTGCGGTGGCGTGGAGCGGAAGCGGCAGCAGCAGCAGCAGCAGCAGCAGCAGCAGCACCGGTGCCCTGATTGGCTGGTGTCGCATAGCCCGTATAACCCTGACTATCGCTCGCATTAAAGCTCACGAGGGCGCGTTACACTACACCGCCCGCCTGCCTGCCCTGCTTTACCTCTTTTTGTTGTTGCCGCTGTTGTTGTTGCTTTTTGCTGTCGTTGCACCGCGCTCGCTATCGCAAATGTCCCCCCACCCCTCCCCTTCCATTTTTTACAAGCGGCTCCCGCTGCCGGCGCTGATGCCGCCGACGCCAGCCCGTCCCCGCCTGGCGAATTCATCCCGCTGGCATACGAAACTGGCGGCACATTAAACATTGATCGCTGTCACCCGGATTCGAACATGGCCGCCCGGCGCGGGGCTGCGATTCGAGCCACGGCCGCGCGCTGGTGTGCATGGCTTACGGGACGTGGGGCCTTCTGTCAGAGCTCCTCGGACTCCTCCGGTTACATCCGTCTCTCCCCCACACACTGAGTCGGGCAAAGAAAGAGAGAGAGAGTGGGAGAGAGAGAGAGAGATAGAGAGAGGGGGGAGGGGGAGAGAGAAAGAGCAGGCAGTAGAGCAGGTGGGGGGGGGGGGGGGGGTCGCTCGCTCACGGTAGTAAGACTTATGGGTCTCTCGCTCTCCGTAACTATTTTCGACTTTGTGTCCACATGAATCTCGCCGTGATATGCACAAAGCTCTCTCTCTCTCTCTCTCTCTCCTCGCCTCTCCTCCGCCCCGTCCGGTCAGCTGCTGAAGTCCCCGCAGCTGGGACACTCCTCTCCACCCCTCCTGCCTCTCGCTCCCCCCCCCCCCCCCCCCCCCCCCCCCTTCCCTCTTTTCCACCCTTTTCCCTTTGACCGGAGTGGAGAGATATTGAATTTGGAATGATGTGGGCCGCTCTCGCTGGCTCTCGCCCCGCGGCGCCCCCCCCCCCTCTCTCTCTCTCTCTCTCTCTCTCTCTCTCTCTCTCTCTCTCTCTCCCCCCCCCCCCCTGTCCCTCTCTCACTGCAGCGCCTCATGCACCGACGTACGCACGCGGAACACAGCGGGCTCGGCTCGGCTCCCGCACTACTCCATCCCGCCTCTGTGAAGGCCGGCCGTCTCCACCTCCGCCTGCTCCGCCCCGCTGCTCCTTTATGGATGGGGGGCTCCGTTTCTTCTTTTGTTTGACCGTTTGCGCGCGCCCAGGCTTGGCCGGTGCGGCGCTGTCTGAGTGCGGGGAGGCCGGGGCGGAAACCTCCACTCTCACCCCTTCTTTTCTCTCTCTCTCTCTCTCTCTCTCTCTCTCTCTCTCTCTCTCTCTCTCTCTCTCTCTCTCTCTCCTCTCCGTCAAGCTTGATCGCCCCTCTCACTTTTTCACCTCTCCCCCCCCCCCTCTTCCTCCCTCTCCATCTTTTTTTTTTGACCGGACGAATCGCTCTGACGATCCTGGGGGGTCCTTGAGCGTTTTATGCCTCGAGGGGATGTTGGTGCTGGCCGTGCCCAAGCAGGGCCCCGCGCCGAGCAGACGACGCGTCGCGCGCGCGGGGGCAGGCGGGCGGTCGTAGAGGGGAGATTCCACAGTGTGTGTGTGTGTGAGTGTGTGTTGTGTGTGTGTGTGTGTGCGCGGGGTGAATCCAGGGAGGCCCCGCGGTGATCAGATTTCGCTCGCGATATTGAAACGGGCGCTCGGTCTGTCTGGATGGCAGCGACGGGGAGGGCCGGCGGCGGCGGCGGGCGGGGCAGCTGCATTCTTGCGCTGTCGGTGGTCGGGCGGGTGACCGCCGCCGCAGCCGGGATTGTTCATGGGCCACCTAATGCTGCGGAGGGAGCCCCGCCGGCCCCCGCCAGCCCCCGCCGGCCCCCGCCGGACCCCGCCGGACCCCGCCGGACCCGCTCGGCCGCATCTGTCTACGGGGACGGCGACGTCCACCGTGCGCGGCAGGCAATATCTTCGGACACAATAATAGAAATAGAGTCCTGGGAGAGAAAGGGGGTGGTGGCGGGGAGCGGCTGAGGGAGCGGAGGGGAACGCCCCTCCCAGCGGTCCTCGCGGGCCCGACGCGGCCCGAGGTGGGCGGCAGCCGGCGGCGGGCGGCGACAGCGGGGGGCGCTGAATGGCGCCGATTTGTTAGGCGACTTCGGCTGCCCTCCGCCGCCGCTGCCGCCGGACGGGGGGCCTCTTCGACGAGGACGGCGACGACGCGCTTCCAGGCCATCACTTAGGGGCCGGCCAGCGAGGGGCGCGGCGAGGAGTGTCCAGGGGAGATAGCGGCGGCCGGCGGGTGCGTCATCATCTGCGGGGGCTGCGGGGGCGGCCGTCGACGGCTGGGGCTGCCGCGTCAGATTGAAAGCTGGGACCAGACCGGCGGCGGCCGGTGCACACGACGTGCGCGCTGCTGGGGGCGGCCGGCGGCGGCCGGCGGCGGCCTGTCCGACACGCCCCCCGGGGCCGGACGAGGACAAGAGGCCCCAGGGGCTCGGCGCAGGGCCGCCGGGCCGCCGCCGAAACATTAATTTCTGTTGCGACGCCGGCGGCCGCCGCGTCCCCGCCGTGCTGCCGCCGCCGCTGCTGCCGCCGCCGGGGGGAAATGATGGCACAATTGAGGGCCGTGCTGCGGCAGCTGCGGGGCCCGCGACCGCCGCCACACCGTTTATTTTCTTTGGCGCCGTCGCCGCCGCCGCCGCTACAACAGAGTCCCTCTTCCCGCTGGTAACCGACTGCAACTAGCACACACACACACACACACACACACACGCACGCACGCGCGCGCGTCCCCGCCTGTAAACACAAACCATATCTCTGCAAATTTACAGAGCGCGATTGCGGGGGTCGGGCTCGCACGCGGCCACACAGCAGCACGGCCGCAAGGCCGCACGGCACATGGCGGGCGGGACGGGCGGGCAGGCGGCCCCCCGCATTACTCGGGGGGAGTCAACTCCATCTGGCACGCGCTCACCACGCACGCACCGCTCGCCTCCCACACACGCACACACACACACACGCGCGCCTGCTACTTGTTGATGGTCGGTATTTAGCACGCGGTGGCATGACGCCCGTGGTCTCACACACATTCACACGCACACAGACGTCGTGCACCCCCGCACACGTTACAGACACGCACCGCGCCTCTGAATGCTGCACTGCACGTCTCGCGCACACAAAACCCGGTGCGTCGGCATCGGCCTCTTGTGATGCATAGCAGCGCTCTCGGGGCGAACCTCTGCACCGCTCTAGTTTTGAAACAATCATTGAAAACCCAGCGGCAGGAGCATCCGTGCCGGTACGCTCCTGCTGTAGGCCTTACCTGTTTTACTTTTTGTGCTCTTTCTCGCTCTCGCTCCCAACTCCGCCTCCCCCCCCCCCCACCTCTCTCTTTTCTTCTTTTTTTTTACGGCCCTTCGGTTGTTAGCACTGCACTGCCCTTCTGCTGTGCGCGGCGCGCTCATATTTTACACACGTCAGGTAGGCATCGAGCGGCCGGACCCCCCGCGGCGCTCAGCGCGGTGCCTCGCTGGCCGCGTCCTCGCACTTCATGTGGGGCATCGGCACACGGCGGCGGCGGCGGCGGCGGCGGCGGCGGGGAGGCGAGCGCCGTCACGGCCGTAACCCTGCAAGCGCGCTCCGGTAACGAAAATGGGCCCGACACGGCCGGCGGTGCGCACCTACAATTATGTTTTCGAGGCCGCCGCGCCGCCGCTGCCGCCGTCGCTACCGCCGCCGCTGCCGCCGCTTCCCCTATCCCATTCCTCCTCGCTCCTTTGCATTCCCCTTTTGGCGGCTTTTGCAGAGGGAGGCGCGGCGCGTAAAAGTTTTAACAGCCGCAGAAATACGGCCAATAACGGATGCGGTCGTATTTCGGCGCGCGGCCGGCAGACGGCGCCCGCATCGCCCGCCAGCGTCACCGCCGCCTTCCTTACTGCCGCTGTTGACGTTTTTGATTCACCCGCCCTGCGGTGGCGGCCCCCAGAGTGTGGCGGCCGTCTGTCTCACCGGGTGACAAAACTTTCACGATGTAAAGGTCGGGCGCGGACGTTCTGAAAACCGGGAACGACTGGTTGTTCAAATCGAGGGCGGCGGAGCTGCTGCTCTGATTTTTATATATATTATTTCGTTTGTTTTTATTGTTATTATGATCCCGGGGGGTGGCCGGCTATAAGGCGAGCCCGGAATGATTACCGCCAGCCAGGCGATCCCTCCGCCACTCGTTGGGTGAGGCGGGGCGGGGCGCCGCCGCTGCTGGTCTGGTCCGGTATCAGACCGGCGTATTGGCGCTGCTGCTGTCCATTTATCGGCCCTGTTTATCGCCCCGTGAATCACACACACACACACACACACACACTCGGCGCGCGCGTCGCGTGTGAGTGAGTGTGTGTGTGTGTGTGAACAACGCTTATCCAGCATTCGCGGTGTTAACCGATCCCCCGCTCGCATGACACGGCCCATAAGGAACACCCCACACAATCTGCTGCGCAGGAGGAGGAGCTGGAGGGGTGAGAGAGAGAGAAAGAGATAGAGAGAGAGACAGAGAGAGATAGAGAACGAGAGAGAGAGACCCTCCCCCGTCGTCCACGGAGAGTGGAAAACTAACGCGCAGCACGGCCAACAGGGCAGGGCCGCTTGGCTCGGCTTGACTATGGCCGGTTCTTATAATTGTGCTCGCTGCGCAGGCAGTAAACAATAAAAAGCCAATGTGTGTGTGTGTGGGCGTTGGAGTTTCACGAATGTTATGGCGACGGTGTATTTACACTCTGACCTCTCCCCTGTTCCCTCCCTTCCCCACCCTCTCCCTCTCTGGGCTAATGAGATTGGCTGAAGGCGGCAGCGGCTTTGCCTAGTAAATGATTAAAGCTGCCAATCGCTTCTGAGAGCAGCCCCCTCCCCCCCCCATCCTCCCCTCTGGACCCCCTTCCCGTCCCTCATCCACACCCTTCTCCCCGTTTTCTCGATCGGCCACGCCGCCTCTGTTAGCGCCCGGCCGAACCCAAGTTCCCGTCACGTTGTTCCATGTATCCCACCAACAAATTGGCATGTTGGGGAGGAGGAGCAGGGGGGAGTTAGGCGAGAAGCGGGGTGGAGGAGGCCGCCTCTGGCCGGAAGGCTCTCAGGCCTCCACGTCCCGCTGGACGACCTCCTTGCTTCGCTTCATCCGCGCCTGGTACACGTCGTGAGAGCACTCGCACGGCGGGCAAGCCGCTCTCTGACGTCGTCTCTATCGACCCCAGCAGCAGCAGCGCTGCGTGGTAGGGATGCAGACGCCCCCCCCCCCCCCCCCCCGCTGCAGCGGGCTGCGCGTAAAGGGCGGGTACCACACTGCATTACCTCGGACCTGCGGCGCGACACGGCACCGTCAGCCGCCGGACACCGCTGGGCACGTGACAGCCTGTGCCTCACACACGCACACACACACCGGCAGCCAGCCCCTCCCCCTCCCCCCCGGCTGGCAGCCGCGGCATCCATATTGTATGAGGGCGGAGAGTGTGCCCGCCTGGCTGCCGCCGCTGCCGCCGCTGCCGCCGCCGCCGCTGACGCCGCCGCTGCCGCCGCCGCCGCCGCTGCCGCCGCCGCCGCCGCTGCCGCCGCCGCCGCCGCCGCCGCCGCCGTGCCGGCCCGGCGGCCGAGGCTCTCCGCTGTCAAACCTGTATCAGCCAGCCCCACCTGCCACGGCCGACGGGGCTCGCTGGGGTCACGGCTGGAGTTTCTTGTACAAGCTCGTCATGGGCGTGATTATGGACGGTCCTGACGGACGTGAGCCGACGCGGACGTCCCGGGCGTTCCCACCGCGCTGTCCTCCGCTCGCGCCATCCTCCCCGACGAGCGACATCCGCGCTGTCCACTCCTCGGGCCATCCTCCCCGACGAGCTACATCCGCGCTGTCCACTCCTCGCGCCATCCTCCCCACCAACTCAAGCGATCTCACGATAGAAGCGGTCTCACATCCTGACACGTTACTCCGAGATAAGTCTAAGCCGCGGTCGATTCCTCCGCTCTGAGTGCCACCTTCCTCACGCGGCGCCGACTGTGGTCGGGGGTGGTGCCGGCCTCCTGCCGCAACACATGAGCTCGCCGCGGCCCGCCGCCCCGCTCGGGTGCAACAGATAGTCGGGGACCTCGGTGCCACTCGGCCGCTCAGCGCTCTGTGCTTATGCGAGCCCAATGGCACTGACGGAACATTGTCGGAGTAGTTGGCAGCACTGCGCCGTTACTCACCGGCAGTCGGCAGCGCGGCAGGCGGCGGGGGACCGAGCGGGCGGCGGCCTGCGGCGAGTGGACGGACGCGCGCCTGCGGGCCTCGTCCCGACGATATGAAAAATGCAGCCTCTGATCGCCTTCATTATGGAGGAGTGTGCATGAAGCCCGAGAATGAAGACCGACTGCGCGGCCCTGTATACGCCACCGATCGCTGGCCCCGAATCTGCGAGTGTTTCTGTGTGTCATGTGCGTGCGTATGTGTCGAGGGCAGAATTCATCCCGGAAATCCGCGCGCGGGGGGAGAGCGGAAGGGGTGACGCCGCTACATGTGTCGCGCTACATCCCATTTTTTTTTTATTATTTAGTGGTGGCGGTGAAGCCCAGCGTTTCGTATTCCCAGAGCAAAGCGACTGTCAAAATTTGTTTACACATGTGCCTTAATGTTTAATCCTCACCCGCGCGTCAGCGGATGTGGAACAACTTATTTAACGTGGATATCAGTGTAAATGCACCGCGGACGTCGGTGACACGATTATTTGATGCCAGGCTCCCATTATTGTCCACGCCCACGAGATAGGAATCCCCGAAATTGTTTCCCACCCCGTGTTTACCAGCGTGTGTTTGAAGCCTTGTGCCTCTCGCCGAGGCGCCAGGCGCGCGGTACGTGCCGGGCTAAGGGGCCTCAGCTGACGCGGGGGTGGCGGCGGCAGTGGCGGCGGCGGCGGCGGCGGCGGCGGCGGCGGCGGCAGCCGAGGGGCTCCGGGGCTTGGCGGCAGGAATGCAATAAGCGGTTGGCAGCCGGCGGCTCAACACCGTCGCCGTGTCGATATCCTCCGCTTCTCTCATTGGCGGCCGCAGTGCGTCTAATTGGGCGCCTTGGTTCTTGTGGCGGCGGCGCCGTCCGCCCTGCTGGCGGCACTGCTGGCGGCCAAGGCGGCTGGTGCGGCAGAGTGGTGATGCGGGAGCATCACCGGGCAATGGTCGTCCCGGGAACTCCACAGGGTCAACTACACCACGGAGGTAGAGTGGAACTGCAGTATGTGCACAGGAGGCTACAGTTCCACTGGAGGAAAAGGACTACATAATTGGGGTAGCCTTCCTCGTCAACTACAGTGCAACTACACAATAACGCTACAGTTTGGGCACTGTAGTTTAAGTTTCATCGTAGATTCCTCTGTCCGGGATCTTAAGGGCACAAGGACAAAGTACAGGGAAAAACAAGAATGCACAGAAAACGGCGGGGAAGGAATACACAGATTTCATAAATCATTTTTTAATTTTTCCACGTGCTGATACGCCTGGACGGTGTAAGTAGTGGTCTAGGTAACGCGCCGCTGATGCCTGCGCTCGTGACGCCGCCGTCGCCGCAGCGCCGCGGCGCCGCACGGACCCCATCAGGCCCTTAATCGGCCCCCGCGCCGCCGCCGCCGCCGCCTTTTTTATGCAGCCGGGAAGTGCTGAGGGCGTCCCCGGCCGACGCGCGGGCCGCGCCCCGCGCTCACCGCCTTCTCCCGAATTCCGGCGGCATCGTCGGGAAGTAAGAAGGATCAAGGGGAGGAAGGGCACTTCCATTAAATTAATTGAGGTTGATGGGAGACACGCAGGGTGGCGGCGGCGACAGCCATATGCTATCGATCAGGGCCACGTCATCGGCCTCATTATTACAAAGAAGGGCTCTCTTCAATCTCAACTCGGCGTGCTTCCGGGCCGCAAGGCGCTCCCCCCAATCTATCAACGACGCGGTGCCCTCCCCTCCCGCCTCCGCCTCTCCCTCCTCCTCCTCTTCCTCTCCCTTCCCTTTTTTTTTCCCGCCGGCTCTGTCCTTGCGGAGCAGACAGGGCCCCTCCTGATGCCGCACGCTAATTCTCCTATCATGATCCGCTCTGTTGTTTGCCCGCGAGGGCCGAGCTTGTTCTATCGCCCTCCTTGTCTTTGCTATTCCTCTCCCTCTTCTCTCCCTCTCAGTAGCAGCCCCCCCCCCCCCCCCCCCCCCCCTCCACCTCCGGCTGTGCTGCTGTCCGCTGCGATAACACGAAATCATCCTCCGAAAAATGTGCCGCTCACTGCACCACGGCGTCAGTCACTTCCCTCGGCTAAGACCTTTCCTTCGCGGCACCCGCAGTTTATGAAACCTAACACCGTTTCCATGCGAAAAAGACTTGAACCGGTCACTGCACAGGGAATCGACGCCTGATTTACTCTACAATAGCAACGTATTTTCCATCCGAGTGTTCGAGTGCTCTCTCGCTCTCTGTCTCTCTCTCACTCACTGGTTGGTTGAGGCGTGCGGGCAGGCGGGCTGACTGCGGCAATTATGAAAGCGCTTCCTCTCACCGAGGCATCAGTCGAGCGACGCTAGCGACGCTATCGGCGAGCCAATCTGGAGCGGAGTGAAGTATAGCAGCCCCTCCCCCCCCCCCCCCCCCCTACCGGCCCACCGCGCGCGCTCCCCAGGGCTCGCGGTCGGCACGGCCCTAATAGACCCGAAATTGGCACGGCATTTGTAGCATAACTCGCCCCTCACGCCTCACCCCGGCGCCCCGTCCCCCGTCTCTCTTTCTCTCTCTCTGGCAGTCTCTCTCTCTCTCTCTCTCTCTCGCACGCTCTGTATCTCTCGCTCTCTATCTCTCACTCTCTATCCCTCGCTCTCTATCCCTCGCTTTCTGTCGGGGTTCGGGTCGTCGTGGCGGTATACGTGTCGAGCTATCGAGGCTCCGTGCGCGTCTGCGGCGGGACGCGGATCAAGTCCGCGTCGCGTCGCCGCATTTCTCCGTGATTGTGTGTGTGTGTGGTCGGCGCGCGGATGTGTGGCCGAGTGTGTGTGTGAGTGTGTGTGAGTGTGTGTGCATATCGTCCTCGTGCGGCTCGGTAGCAGCTGCCGCACTCCCGCCTGCCCCTCAGCTCACCACCTCTCGAGCCACGCGCGCCTCGTGCGTGCGGCTCCCGGCGGCGGCTGCTCCTGAGGGCTCCTCAGGTGGTGGCTCAGATGAGTGTAGTGGCGGTCGTGGGAGTGCTGCGGGGCCGCGGGGCTGCGGGGCTGCGGGGCCGCGGGGCCGCGGGGCTGCTATATATATTCCCCCGGGCTGTCCGGGATGCCGAGTCACTTTCTGTTGCTCGGCCGGGCCTGGCTAAAGCCCCGCACCCACACACACAGCCGGCACAGCCGCGGCGCACCGCCCGCACACGCAGGTCGGGCAGACTTCAATCTCCACCGCATCCGACAACGCTTGCGTATGAGCATTGAGCCCCCTTTCGAGTCCGCAGATCGGCCCGGCTCCCGGTGGGATCTGCGTGCGGGCCTCGGTCGGGCCTCGGCCGGGCCCCGCGGATGCCCCGGAGGCCCCGGCGGGGGTTCGGAAGCCCCGCGCTCACCGGCACCGCTGCTGCATGGGATCGAGCTGAGCCCCGTTCTCTGAAGCGCTCCCTGCGGAACGCTGCGCGGAGGGAGCAGGCGTTGTGTCCGGCGCGGCACACAGCGGCTGATGGAAAACTCGAGCCGAGAGAGAGAGAGAGAGAGAGAGAGAGAGAGGGGGGGATAGAGAGAGGGAGAGAGAGGCAGAGAGAGGGAGAGAGAGAGAGAGAGAAGAGAGAGAGAGAGAGAGAGAGAGAGAGAGAGAGAGAGAGAGAGAAAAAGAAAGAGAGAGAGAGCAGTCGCAAAAAAATTCTTACGTCGACGACATGATGCGCGGCGGACGGTCGGGGTTCGACCCCTTGGCTGCGCAGCCTGGCGGCGCGGCACACCGCCAATCATTAGCCATTCAATGTCTTCGCCGCCACCACCGGCCCGCCTCCCCCCCCCCCCCCCCCCCCCCCCCACAGCAGCACAGCCGGGCGCGGCCCACAGGCACGGCGCTCCCCAGAGGCGCACGAGAGCTACTAAAACATAGTCTGGTATTCAGCGGCGCCGATCCGCATTCAGGGGGCTCCCGGCTGGCGCTGCCGGGGGCGGCGGGCGGCGGCCGGGGCTGCGGGTTTGTTTCTGCCTTCCTTTATTCCGAGCGCGCCTCACTGCCCCGCGCCCCCCATCCCCCGCCCCCGTCCCTTCTAGGGGAATGCATCTCCATTCCGGGCGGCGCTGCTCCGCGCTTGGCATAACCGCCCCCGCCGCCGGCCGGCAGGCCGGCCTGTCCCGCGGCCTCCGCGGCGGGGGCGAGCGGGAGGAGGATTGCCGTATTCGAATGAGCAAATCGCGCCGCCGAGTCGCAGCGTCGCACTCTGTCGCTGTGCCCCGTTCGCGTCCCCCCCGGAGAGCGGGGCGGGGCGCCGCGCGGCCGAAAGAAACGGGGAGCCGTGCCTGCCACGACTGTGCCGCGCGCGCCTCCAAACTTTCCTCTCCCTGCAGGCCCACGGCAGAGAGAGAGAGAGAGAGAGAGAGAGAGAGAGAGAGAGAGAGAGAGGGGAGAGGGGGAGGGGGAGGAGAGAGTAGGACAGCTCGGGGCCGCGCGGTTAGGTATATGACGGGAGGAGACCTTGGAACTCAAGAGGAAGAACAATGGGGAGTGAATCGGGGCCGGGCCGGCCCGGTCCCGCGCGGCGTTTGTATGTAAACTGAGGGGCCGGGGCGCGGTGTGTTCTGGTGGGGGGCGCAGACTGCCGCTGCAGCCAGGGGCCCCGCGGAGGCAACGCGGCAACACCACCCACCCAGCGAGAGGTCGACATCGACACTCCGACCACACACACACACACACACACACACAGCCTCACACACACACACAGCCTCACACACACACACACACACACGAGCACAGTGAATATCGGACCTGCCCGTCTGCTCCGTTAGGCCACACGACGCACCAGCAGTAGCGCCGGGTATCGGATGGGGGACGCCGCCGCGGCAAGCTGCCGGGAACTCGCTGCTCCGATTTCCGGAATAAAACCATCTCACAGATTTCACCGGCGTAAATATTCGATAGCCATCATATGTTTTTGCTTATTCTCAATTTCTCGCGCAGTTCGCCTTCAGATCTTCTTACGTAAACGCGACTTTTTTTTTTGTTTCGTCTCGACAAGGCGAGGCACACGGCATTTGACGGCATAGCCGCTGCGTAAACCCTAATGTTGACTTATTTATGCACAGCTCCGCACAGAGTTAAGCGCACGGATGCCTTCCCTCTGAAGACCCGCGCGGCTCCCGGTGCGGTGCCGTCCCGCCTTACATCCTGGATTTGGTCGGTGCCGACGGGGGCCGGTGGCGCGTCTAGCTCTGTGTATACACGACGCACGCGCGCGGCACGGAGCACGCGGAGAGGGGGGGGGGAGCGAGACGCTGCAGGGTCGGGTCATTTCCGTGCGACGTAATGCTAATTGCGTTTGCAAAACGGCGGCGCCGCGGGGCCCTAAGGGATCCACAGCGGTAACGCGGCCAGCGACATGCACCTTTATTACGACGCGTCCGCCAATGCTACCTCTCGCTCTCTCCCACTCTCTCTATCTCTCTCCCCCCTCTCTCTCCCACTCTCTCTCTATCTGTCTCCCTTTTCCTCTCTCTCTCTCGCTCTCGCTCTTGCATGGCAAGCGTCACTATATTTTTACTGTTCTTTTGGTCTCTTTCACTCTCCCCCCCCCCCCCAGCCCATCTCTATCTCTCTCTCTCTGTCTCTCTCTCTCTCGCTCTTCCCACTTTGGCGTTTGCCGCGCGAGCGGCAGGCGAGGGGTGGGAAGGAGTGAGACAGACAGACAGATAAGGGGGAGCAAGGAGGAGAAGAATTCCAAGGGATGCTGTGGTACTGCTTGCAGCGGCTTGCAGCACAACGCCCTCGTTCCGTGACATTCCTGCTGGAATGGAATGCCTGCCGGCGTGACCCGTGCGGGCCGCCAGGGGTGGGGGTGAGGCGGTGGTGGCTGCGGCCGCACTGCCACACGGCACCGCCACGGCACCGGCCGTGCATAGCGCTGCAGACGGACCCTAGTGGATGGAAGGGGAGCCATTTGGCGTGCTGCAAAGCTGATTGTCGCAAGGTGGTAGAAGGAAGGAGAGGGAGTGGGGGGGGGGGGAGTAAATCGACTTGGCCGGCAACATTTTCACGTGCGAGTGCCGAGGAGAGCTGCCGTCGCCCCCCCCCCCCCCCTGCCTCTCCCACGGCGTCTGGCTCGCGAAAACGCTCCCCAGTCGGAGTAATTGGCTTCGGCGAGCGACAGCGCTCCGCTCCGGCTCTGCTTCGACTGGAAAAGGATTGCAGAAAGCGCGGGGTCGTTGCCGGAATAAGCCGGTCTGCTCCGCGCCGCTGTACGTCACCGTCGTCGGTCGCCGACACCTGGGACGCGCGGCGGTGGACCCCTTTTCCTTACATTTCCCCCTTTTTTTTTCTCCTTTTTGGAATCCCGGGAACGTTATTCGATTCCTTTTCTCGCCACGGCCATACTCCCATCGCTTTTCCTTGCTGGCCGTGTTCGCGTGACGGTCCACGCTGAGCCGGCCTGCCAATAATGATCCGGACGAGACGTAATGAGTGTACACGGGAAAATGTGGAGCCACGATGAGGCATGTCATGGGGGGCTCGCATGGGCTTGCGTGATTCTGCGGTCACGGGACGTGAGCATGTGTGTTCGCAGCTTGCACCTGCTCTGTCCCTCGCTCTCTACCCCCGCCTCCGACCCACCTCTCTCTCTCTCTCGCTCTCGCTCTCCTCCCCCTCTCTCCCTCTCTCTCTCCCTCTCTCTCTCTTTCTCTCTCTCTCTTTTTCTCCCCCATCCTCTCTCCCTCTCCCTCTCAGCAGCGTCTAATGAGAATGATACCCGTCTCCCCCGGCAATCATGCGGAAGGCCACGGCGAGCTTGTCGCGGCGCGAACGACACACTCTCCCCCACCGCCGCCACACACACACACACACACACACACACACACTGTAAGTGCCGTTAATGAGACTCGCGTGTGTGCACTGCGGCTCCGCGGGGGCTCAGTGCTCTGCGGGGGGTCACGGAGGTACTAAGCCCCGCGGTGCAGTGCGCGCGGCGGCAGCGCAGCCCGGCGCAGCCCCGGCAGCGCAGCGGCATGTGTGCCGGAGGGGGTTTTATGGGTCAAGAAGAACACCGCCGTAGAGGCTATGGAAAAAAAATTAGAATATATGAGGGGCGGTACGGCGGGAAGAATACTGCAGGGAGCGGGCCGTATGGGGGGGAAGGTAAAATAAGGGTTGAGAGATTCTGGTATACGTCGTGTTTGGTGTTCCTTTTTGTTTTGTTCTGTGCGAAATCTAAGCCGATGTTGTGAGGGGAAAGGGAATTACACTCGGGGTTCATTTCCCAACACACCTCTCTGCGGGGGCCGCGTATCCGGGTGCATATATCGGGGGGAGGCCAGTGCGTTATGCTGGCCGCGGCGCCGCCCCGCTGCCGCCCCGCTGCCGCCCGCCTCTAATCCCCCCAGGGACGGGTGCGGTCGGGGCGGCCGGACGCGCCCCGGACACCGCCGCCGCCCGGACCCCCCGCGAGCACAAGCAGGGCGGCGTGCGGCACGGCGGCGGCACGGCGGCGGCGCGGCGGCAGCGCGGATTAACAAGTTAAGTCCTCCACAAGTCCCCAACTCGTTTGTTTCCTTATAAATGGCTTTCGCGCCGTCGCGCACACCCTGCCGGCCGCACACGCAGACCCACCCCAGGTTGATCCCCTTCCCGCCCCCCCCCCCCCCCCCCATCCCAGCCTCCCTACCTCCCGGAGTGCGGCCGCCAAGAGGCATTCCATCTCACCGCTCGCCGCCGCCAGCGACGTGATTCTGGGGTCAGCAACAGCCCTACAAAAACACAATTTTGGAGGCATTTTTTAAAATTTGCTTTTTTCTGATTTTTTTTATTCTGGAAGGTGAGAAGGAGAAACGTTGCGCGCACGTGGATCTACCCCCACACCTTCCCACACGCACTCACACATGCTGACGCGGCGCGGTTGCGTTTGAAGTGGTTTTCTCTGTTTCTTTTGCAAGGCGGATGTTGGCGGGGCGGCGGCCGCGGTGCGGGAATTACACGTCAGCACCTCATTCCATACGGAAAGGAACGAGAAGTACTGCTAAAAATCACAAAAAAAACAACAGTTTCTGACTTTTTCCCGTCCAAGTTAGTCCGGCGGGTTTTGCTCAGTCTGTAGCGGGACGACCGCAGCCGCGGTCAGGGAGCGGCGCCCGGCCGCTAAACAAGGCCTAATTGTACGGAGATCTTGACCGAGCAGGGATCGTTCTGTGGGGCCCCCAGGATTGCCCGGGGCCCCCCGGGGGGCTCGCCGCCGTCCCTCCTGTGGGATCGCTGTGGGGACCTGTGTAAGGCCTGCCAGACCCTGCGTGATTAAGGCAAAGCGGTCGCACAAGAGGTGCCCCCCCCCCCTCACCCGCACACACACACACACACATACACTAACAAGCGGCGTTCTAAACACACCATCCGAGATGCACGCAGTTTTGTCCGTGGACACCGGAAGGTATGAAATTTCAGTCGCAGAAGGCTTATGGGAGGTAGGAGAATGACACGCCAAGGATGCTGCCACCCGAACCGTCCACCGCCACGAAGTCCCTTTAAACTCACCCCCCCCCCCCCCCCCCCCGTCCAGTGGTGGTCTGAATGAGTGCAACAGAGACGAGATGCCCCATTTGACTGCATTAGTGCCAGAGAGATAGCCGGTCGGCGATGCCCGGCAGGGCGTCTCTCTTGCACTGAGGTAGTCAAATGGGGCGTCCCGTCACTCGCACTCAGGCAGACCGCCACAGCTCCCCCTCTTCACGGTGTGTGTGCGCGTGTGTGAGTGAGTGTGCTGAACCGGTCTCTTTTCTGCTTTCAGGTAAGGGGGCTGAAAATTCCGCTTGACAGACAACGAAGAGAAACTTCCTTTCGGGAGGTAAGAGAGGAGAGGAAGAAAAAGCAGAGGCCTGTAAAAGAGGAGAGAGGCAGGGGGCAGGCGAAGATAGAAATAGGAGAGAAGAGAGAAAACAACAAGAACAAAGCCCAAAGTTTTGTTTGGTGCCGCCGCCCGTCCGGAGATGTCACACCGAGATGAACTTGTCAGGGTCGGGGCGGGCGGGCGGCAGTCGGAGCGCAGTGGTCCCACGACCCCCGAGAAAGGTCCAGAGGCGTATCCAGGGGGGGGGCGGCAGAGGGTGAACCTCCCCCGAGCCGGAGACCAGGTTAGGCAAAGCTGGTTAACAATCGCCTGAATGTAGGCAGTGAGCGCGACATATCACCCCCCGAAACCGAAGTCTGGCTACGCCCTGCTCTCACTCACACTACTGATATTGCGGGTATCCAAGCCAATTGTGCACAACTTGACAGAAATTTGTACAAGTAGTCAGCCAATGTTTGCTCTAGAATTCAAGAAAGGGATCCATTTTGATGAGAGTGAGCGATTTTGAAGCATTTTCATAGTGCGTTTGGATGATTCGAATGGCGCGAAGGGTGCGATGAGTGGCATTATGTAGTCCTGAAGCTGAGGCTTTGGCGCCGGAAGTGAAAAGAGAAAAGCCACGCTGAGGTGCCTCCCTCCCACACTGCAGGCAACCTCGGCGCCTCAGCGTGCTCAGAGCGGAAAGGATATGCGGCGATTGAGAGGTGGGAAAGAGAAAGAAAGAACGAGGGAGAGAGAGAGAGAGGGGGGAGGCTGCATTGTCTTGGGCACAGAGCTGCGCTGGCTGCGCTGCATGGCGGCAGTCGCCGGGAAAAAGTCCCGGGCTAATGCCTCGGCTCTCGGCTCGAGTCATTCATAGTGCGTGCTGCTCGGATGAGTGGTTTCTCTGGAGGAGAGGGAGTGAGAGCGACTGATGCTGGAAGTCGCAGAGAGAGGGAGAGAGAGAGAGAGAGTCACAAGAAGGCGTGAGCGGAAGAGCTGCGCTGCAGCGAGAGGGGGAGAGAGAGAGGGAAGAAGAGACAATGCTGCGAGGAAGGCGGTGGAGCTCTTGAAGGGAGGAAAGTCTGTCTGCGCGAGGCTCGTCCGCGCTGCACCGCACTGCCTCCGCAGCGGCGGCGGCGGCCCGGCTGCCAGTGTTGTTATTTCCGTTTGAAATGTGGAGTCTGGCCGCGCGGTCTGCCCCGCCGGCCCCGCCGGCCCCGCCAGCCTTCTTCTCCTCCTCCCGTCTCCACGACTCACTCCGCTGCTGCTGGTGGACCTCGTTCCGACTCCACATCGCCGAACGAAGCGCGTCACCCGCCGCGGGCCGCGAGTGGGTGGTCAGTGAGCGCGGCGCTGTCGCGGCCCGCTGCTGCTACAGGCAGGGGATGAGTGCAGGACGACTAAACTCTCTGCCCGCTGCACGACCCTTTTGTGTCGCATTGTGGGCCAGGCCCTCCTGTGCGCTGTACAGCGCCACAGCGCCCCCGGCGGATGCAGCAACACAACAAACGGCACGGCACGGCGCGCCAACACCCTCGGACTAACTTATGAATAACATTTCAAGCGCAACTTCTCCTTGAGCCACCAACACCAACACCGGCCTGCTCTCTTAAATTCTTTACGTGGCTGTTTTGTGGCCGCTCCCTGCTCGCCCTGCCTGGCTTTTCATCCCCCTCCTCGTAGCTCTCTCTCTCTCTCTCTCTCTCTCTCTCTCTCTCTCTCTCTCTCTCTCTCGAGTTTTTCCTCTTCCCCGCCCTGCCCCGCGCAGACCCTTCTCTGCGAGCCAAAACCAAGTCTTCAAGGTTGGCTGGGTCTGGGCTGGTCTCGGGCCGACCCAGATAAATCCAACGCGCCTGAGAGGGGCAGAGAGAGGGGGGGGGGGGGGGGGGGGGGGTACGGGGGAGAGGGGAGGGGGTGAGATCGCCGTGCGCACTATCCGTCACCGCTGCCCCCACCGTCCTCCTGGCTTTGGCCCCTCGACACCTCCTCCCTCCCCTCTCTCTCTCTCTCCGCCGCTACTTCCCTATCGCTCCGTCTCACTTCCCCTTTGCATGGCGTATACAGCTCCTCCGCTACTCTCCGGGGGAGGACAGCCTCCGTGCTGAATCGGCGTGATGCGATATCGCCGTCGCGGAGTGTACACTCAGACTTGAGGGCGATAATGATGAACTGATAGGAGGCGCCGGGCGCGGCGGGACGGGGCGGGAGTGTGACAGACAGGGACAGGCATGCGGCTGCGGCCGCGTGCGAGAGAGACGGGCCGTGTCGCGCGGTTGGCCCGAGTGCATACTGCAGGCATAGCGCCGAGCGGGGAACCACTGGACCAAAACGTGTACACAGAAGGATTTCCCAGGGCGGCAACACCTATTTCTCTTAATTTCGAGCTCTTATGCGGCCGTATTTCTCAGAATGAAAGCCCGTACGTGCTGAATCTGATCGAGGAGTCCGGTAAGAAAGACGTTATGGACACATTGCCGTCTTTTATAGGATTTCACAAAATTTGTGCACAGGATTTCAATGAGTGGCTGCCCCCTCGCACAGCGCCCCCGGCTGGTGCCCGCCGGGTCGTGCCCCGCTCCGCCCGCTCCGCCCGCTCCCCTCCCCCTCCGTCGCGTCGTACTCGGCCTGCTTGGGCGTGAGCGCGTGCGAACGCTGCGGAGGGCACGGCAGTCACAAGGGGGCCGGCCCCGGCTCTCTGATGTGCACCGACCCCATTAATTTTGTACAGCCCCCCTGCGTGTCGCTGATACCTTGATCCGAGGCGGCTGCCCCAGCGCACCCCGCCGGGGCCGTGAGCCGTGTACCCGGCGGCCATTCGCGCACCCACCCGCCCCGACCACCGGGCACGGGCAAAGGGGTACTCGAACCGAGCGCGGGTTACCGCACGGCTAGCCTTCACCTGGGTCCGAGACGTCGGCGCTGCGAATACCGAAGTGTCCAAGGAAACAGGACGTCGAGGCGCGCTGCAAATAACGTGCGGTACGAGGCCGAAGCACGCCGCCAATAATAGGGTTGTACGAGAATAAGGCTATCCCGTTTCTGCGCTGTCCGGACAGCGCGAATAATGTGCTTGAGGACGGTTATTCGCACTGCAAGGAAGCGGCACGAAACCGGCACCGCGCTGCCAATAAGCGGGACGAGTCGTGTTCGCACGGCTGCAGGTGGGCGACATGTTTATTCATTATCGCCGTCCGGGCCGCCCACCCGCCGCCGCCGAGGCTCTCATTTTGTCAAAAGAAGATTCCTAAGTTAATCTTGCGCGCCGCTTGTCGCCGCGCGCCTGGCCCAGGTCAGAACGAGAGAGATAGAGATAGAGAGAGACAGGAGGGGGGGGGGGGGGAAAGAGGGAGTGAGCGAAAGAAGAGAGAGATAGCATCTGGAGTGGAAGCGAAGCCGGCGAGCAGAGTGGAGAGTGGAGTGGAGGTGGCGGCGGCGGGCCCGCCGTATCCCGCCATCACGGGCCGCTCCTGCTTAGTTGAGAAGCTGGTACGCTCTGCTGCAGGGGACAAATTAAAATTTATACCCCCCGCCCCCACCCTACCCACTCACTCCCCGCCCAAGCCCCCTTCTCTGTCTGTCTGTCTGTCTGTCTGTCTGTCTGTCTGTCTGTCTGTCTGTCGAATACTCTTTCGCTCTTACCTACCTGGCCGGCCGCCGCTAGCGGAGCTCCGAGCGAAGCCACCGCCTGCCGCGTGTCCCGTCTAGACGCTCCGCGGCGCCGGCGCCGGCTCCTGGCCGTGTCCGACGATCCGACGAGTGCCGCAAGAAGCCCCCAGGACCGGAACCAGGGCCGGGAGGTCCGGCAGCTGCACACACGGAAGCGGAGGGCCCGGCTGCCGGCCACCTGTTGCGGCTCAGGCCCCGCTGGGCCCTGCTGTGCCCCGCTGGGCCCCGCTGGGCCCCGCTGTGCCCCGCTGGCCCCCCGCTGACGGAGCACCGGCAGCCAAGACCCCGTGTCGCCGGCGGCGGGCCCGCGAGGCACACGCCTCGCACACGCCCCACACACGCCCCACACACGCACCCGGACGGCAGTGGTCGGCGGCGGCCGGCGGCGTTGCGGGGGGGAGGGGGGGGGGGCGCCCCTCCTGACTGAACAAAGACAATCGGAAGCATCCCATAATCGAAGTTAAATTGACTCTCCGCCTCGCGCGGGGGGCGACTAGCCCGGGAGAAGGGAGGGGAGGGTCATGCGCCGGAGCGTCGGCCTCCCTCCCCCACACACTAACGTGTGGAACTGTATGGCCCTTATGTTCGGGGAGAGAGAGACAGACAGACAGAGGGACAGAAAGAGAGAGAGAGAGAGAGAGAGAGAGAGAGAGAGAGAGAGACAGAGAGAGAGAGAGAGAGATCACCAAACTGTGACGACGATCACGTCCCTGTGTCCCCCGGATTGCATGACTCTCTATGACGGCACGCTAGCCTACAGCACTGCCGCCTCTCCCGCACACTCCCCCCCCCCCCTCTCCTCTGCACCGTCAGCCAAACACACGCGGACGACGCCACCCACACAAACCGACCGTTCCATCTGCAAAGTGACTGTTATTTGCATCAACAACACCCCCGCTCCCACCGCCACTGGCCGGCCTGAGAGTGTTGTTACTGTCCTCCTGCCCCCCCCCCCTTCCCTCCCTCCCTCCCTCCCTCCCTCCCTCCTCTCTCTCTCTCTCTCTATCACTCTCACTCTCTCTCTCTCTACCTCCACCTTCTCGCTCTCTCGCACCTTGTGCACACACTTATTGGCTGCTCTCCGCTGCCCGCGTGGGTCGCGCTGGCTGCTGGCGGGCAGCGCAGACTGGGGAGGGTACGCCTGAAAAACCGCACAAGAACAGTTCAATTTTTACTCTAAATTTTAAGGAAAGGACAACACTTATTAACAGTTTCGGTGCTGGTTTTCCTCTTCCTTTCACATCCCCTCTTTTGCGCGCCGTCGATCGCGGGAAAAGGGCCTTTCCCGCCATCCGGTTGTGCCGTTGGAAAAATTTATTTTTCCTCCCCGCCTTGCCGCGCGGCTCGGCCGAGGGCGCGCGAGTGTTTGAATCCGCGCGCGCGCGCGCGCGCGCTCCTTTTAAAGTGACGCGGCCAGCTAACTATTTTTCCGGCTCCTCCTCTGTGGCCTCGCTATCACATATTCATAGGACACGGAGCCGAGCGCCGCCACCCCTCCCCCTGGTACGCCCCCCGCCCCCCCCCCCCTCTCTCTCTCTCTCTCTCCTCTCCCTCTCTCTGTCGCCGTGCTCAATTTCACCCGCCCCGCTGGTGCTTGGGCTTCGCTGCTGTGTCTGCCTGGCTGTCGATGTTGATGCTGCCCGCTCTCTTCCCACTCCTTTTTTTCGCCCCCCCCCCCTCCTCTCTCTGCAGGCTCTGTAGTGGCGGTGTTGTTTGTGCAGGACGAGCATCCTTTTTAGCTGCAGCGTCGGAAACAAAGTTTACTTACACTGGGTGTTTCGTAACCCGCCCCGCCGCCGCCGCCGGCTGCCATGGGAATCAGCGGCCACCCCCCCAGCCCGCCCCCAGCCCGCCCCCAGCCCGCCACCAGTCCGCCACCAGCGAGAGCCGCGCCAACCGCTGGCGGCGGCGGCGGCGGCGGCGGAGGGGGGGGGGGGGGGGGGCGCAAGTGCCTCACGGAAAGTGGCCCAGCGCTGGTTCTGTTCGGGAATTTGAGAGGCGCACTGTAGGCTTTTCCCAAACGGGGCTCGTGAATACGAGATAAAGAACACGTCCATAGCTGAATAACACGTAGTATGAGAAATCGAACAGCAGATAAGAGAGTTTCTCGCCGTGCGATATCCTGTACTGCCCGTTTTCTCCCTCGAAGATTTTCTTGTCATTTCAAAATTGTTTTGTCATATCAGAATTGCCAATCATCGATGACCTTTCTATTTTAAAACAGAATTTTATGTTGTTCTTGAACGGGCTTAGCCATTTCCAAAGCAGCCATTTTAAAATGCCTTTTTTTAAACAGTGCATTGGAACCCCTCCCAGTCTTGTCCGCATCCAGCAAGCTGCACGTCCTCGAGGATGCCCTGCTCCGCCCAATGAAATAAACAAAGGAAAAAGAAAACTTTCCGACCATGGCCCCTAGAAGTACAGTGTCGGTTTCGGTGGCGCTGGGGAAATCGCGAGTGGCAGTGAAGTTTAGTCGCAGGTGATCGTAAAAGCGGCTCAGACCGAAGCAGCCGCAACCAGACCCGGAGCAGAGCTGCCGAGCGAGAGCCGCCGCCGGAGCCGCGGGCACCCGCGAGGCCTGCCAGGCGTGCGCAGGCCACATTGCAGTACAATTGTGCGATAATGCATCTAGGGCGCCGTGCAAGAATGGCTGCGGGGACCGGGGTGGGGAAGAGGGACAGATAGAGGACCAAGGAAGGAGCAACTGAGAGAGAGAGAGAGGAGATGGGGGGGCAAAGGGACAGAGAGAGAGAGAGACAGAGAGAGAGAGAGAGAGGCGAATGGGGTGGAGGAAATGGTAGGTTAGGCATTGGGAAGGGGTTGGTGCGGTAAAGAGAGTCGGATTGTTGTTTGTCAGGGAGAGGAAAAGGCGGAAAAAGGGGTGGGGAAAAAAGGGGACCCACAATCTGAAATGCAAGTACTAGTGCGCGCCCCGCCGCACAGAGGGCGCTCCACTCGCAGCCGGAATAACGGAACGGAGTGAGCTATAACCACGCGACCAGATGAGGGGGTGAGAGGCCAGGAGAGAGCGAGAGGGGGGCGAGAGAGAGAGAGAGAGAGAGAGAGAGAGAGAGAGAGAGAGGGAGGAAGAGGGAGAGGGAGAGAGGGAGAGAGAGTGTGGCATGTGCCTGACCGATCGGTCACTGGCGCGGACCGCTCCGTCATACCCCGGGCAGCGCGCCCCGGGACTGGCGGGACCTTGCCTCGTTCATCTCGTCAATCGGCAGCGCGGCAGTGTTTAGGGGAGTTCGGCCTTGGCGGTGGCATCTGTTGCGCGCGCAAGCGAATCGGGTCGCGGCGCGGCGCGGCGCAGGCCGCGGACCGCGGTGGGCCACACCCCGATGCGCGGCTCCCAGCGGCTCCCCGGCTGCCGCCTCCAGTCCTGCCGGGGTCCTTGACGACACTCTGAGCATATTCGATTGCTCCCAAGGACAAAGTCCGATCTCCAATTCGTGACGTCACAACGCCTCCCTGCCTCTCACCGGCCGACGCCATGTGAGGAGATAGGTGAGGGGTAGTGACGTGAGGGACCGGACTTTGTCCTTCTAGGAGACAGCGATATGGAGGAGACATGATCATCACACAATGTTGAGCGATGAGGCCAATTAGGGTTTGAAGATTTAAGACCAGAGTTAGTCTCTCAACTTGATTCCCGGATTCGAAACGATGGGGTCTCATGACCTCTTGTGCTAGAAAATGCGGAAAATTTGAGATGGGGTGGCTACGGTGAGTCCTGAAACTGGCATTCTTATCGGAAAACGTCACCCCGTTTTTGGAATACTGGGATCAAGCCGAGGCTAAATCCGGTCTCAAAATCTTGCGGCTGAGGTCAGCCTCGCCGAGCCCCTTAATGCCCAAAATTGGGACGTTTTTAAATTCTCATTGCGTCGCGTAAACAAACTGTGGTCGACAGCGGGTGGTTGACGGCGCGTGGTTACGTGATACGCACACGACCCCTTACCCGTGTCATGCTGTTGAGCGCCCACCGCCCCCCTTGTATCGGGCGGGTTGTTCCTCTCCTTCCCGGCCCACAGAGGGTCCGGGCGCCTCTTCCTCTTACTCCTGCTCCTCCATCTCCTCCGCCACCGGAAGCGCTTGGGACTCCGGCCGAGCCACCGCCGCTGTCGTGCCCCGCCGCCGCTGCCGCTGATGCTGTATAGTCTGTGGGAGCTAACCAAATTTGCCGCAGAGATGCTGCGGGGGCCGGCCCCGGCTCCAACCCGGGAGCGCCAGCCCGGACAGCAACCCGGCCGGCCGCCCCGGAGCTGCCCTGGAGCCGCCCCGGAGCCGGACAACCGCGTTACTGGACAGGACGGATCGTGGCGGTCAATGGCACAAAACGGGTTTCGGAGCGGGAAAAAGGCGTTTTTTTTTCCTCCCGTTAAAGATGGGGTTCTGGGAGCTGGCCCCCCGCCGATGCCCTATGGTCCAATCACCGGCCCGTCCCCTGTTGCTCTCCGCCTTGGAGGCCGATCGCTCCGTGGGAGGGGAGGCGGGCGGGGCAGTTATCCCGGGAGGGGCGGCAGGTACACACGCCGCCGGCCCAGCGGGAGAATAGCCATTTCCGACAAGGTCCTGGGAAAACGGAAGAAGCGGAAAACATAATTCGAGCGGCCGCCTCGGGTAATGCGCAACAAAGCCCACCAGGCTAAAACTGTTGTTGCCTCGCCCCACGCGGGGCGCGGGGACCAAGCGAACTATTTACACGAGATTTTTTCTGTTCCACTCTCTCGCGGACGGCGGAAAGCATGGGGTGGAGCCGACACAGGGTGCACAGGGGCGCGGCAGGCACGCGGGCAGAGGCGGACAGGCAGGAGGGCTGCGGAGTACTAACTTTTGAAAATTCACAAAAGCTCTGACTATCATATCATTCTACGACAAAAATTTGTCAACAATGAATGGGATTCTGGGATTCCGATACAGCGAGGTCAGCGGAGGTATCTCTCTCGGCTGCATGTCGGCCGGTGCGGGCGCCGATAGCCGCGCCAACGGCAGCCCCCCCCCCTCCCAATCGTGCACGCTTTTCTTTCTTTTCATTGCGTTTGATTGAAATGGATCATCCCTTTGACCGGGCCATGACGTCATTCTTGAAATCAAATTGAAACGGTTTGCTGCCTAACGAAGCGATGGCATGAGCATTGCGGTCCGGCTGCGAGCCGGTGTGTGTGAGAGAGGGAGACAGAGGCAGAGACAGAGAAAGATGGGGGGAGGGAAGGGGGTCTGTGTTGAGGGTGCGGATGCGTAATTTCATCAGGAAACGAGTGAAATCGGAAACCGATTATGGTTCTCCGAGCGCGTACGCTTTTTCGGAGGGAGCTGACAAATTATGTCTTCTTGTTTCTCTCTTCTCTGTCCCCCAAACAACGAGCTCTCCGCCGGCACGGCCCCGGCTCCCGGACACAGTAAATAACCTCGAGGGTTTTTGCGCTCGTCGCTGCCACCTCCCGTGCTGTCTTCTTTGGTTTAAACCCGGAAGTTGTGCAGCCGAGGCTCTGGCACGGCAGGAAGTACGAATTGAGCGCTCCGACCGCTTTCTCCCTCCCCCCTCCCTATCTCTCGCTCTCACCCTCTCTCTCTCTCTCTCTCTCTCTCTCTCTCTCTATCGCCGCATTTCCTATATAGCTGCGGGCCTTTCTCCGGCGCTTGCCCCTCATCCTATCAATCCAAATAAACAGCACACCGCCAGTGTACACTGTAATCGGAAAGGCCCCTACACTGTCCTCGAAACATTGTATTTGTACATATACATATATATAGTTTGGGGACAATGTGCTGCCTGTGACAGGAGAAAAATCTGAGGTAAAAAAAGGAAAGAGAGAACTAGCGGAAGGAAAGAGATAATAGCACGGAGATAGAGAGTGGGTGATGAAGACCAAAGTAAGCTTCAGGAAAGAAAGAGAAAGCCCAAGAAAGAGAGATAAAGAGAGAGGAAGTGGGAGTCGCTGGGTGAGATAGCCATCTCTATGCTGGTGACGAACGGGCTCCACGGCTCTCTTCTTCATTTCCTTGTCTCTCTCTCTCTCGCTTGCTCCGCAGCGGTACCATCCTTCTCCCTTTCTCTCCCCCCTTTTTTTTACTCCTCATTTTCCCCTTAACGTGCTTGATTTGCATTTTTATTTCAGTGTTTTACAACCGAAATGTCTGCTCCACATCCTGGAATAAGCCCGGGGTGGGTGGCCGCCGCGGCTGCCTGGCCGCAGCGCGGCGGCTGACAGGGCACGGCCCCGATGGCCCCCGCGGCCCCCGCGGCCCCCGCGCCCCCGCAGCGTGCGCAGCGTTACCATGTCAGCGCCCTCTGTGCCGACAAGTAATTAAAGACCACAAGTCTCCACCGCACCGCTTCAGAGCCCGCGGCCCCGCGGCCGGCTCCGGGCCGCATCCCACGCAACTTTGTCGATTGAACTCGCCGCCGCCGCCGCCGCCGCCGCGCCTCTGCACACCCCATCTTCTGCACACGTTGTTGTCGGTACGCCGCCGCCGCACGCCGCCGCCGCACGCCCCCGCCGCACGCCGCCGCCAGCAGTTAGTTATTTTGTCTCCTTTGTCGAGGGCGAGGAGGAGTCGATGGCGCGGAGAAAACCCTTTTCGAGCAGGCGGCGGGCGCAACGCGCTCCTCTTTGTTTCGCCCGTCGAATTCTTTTGCGAAGAAAAAGGGGGGGAGGGGGCGAGCGATCGGAATGAATTTGTTGTTGCCGTTTGATGTGGGATGGGAATTCACTTTGTGTAGCGAGCCAGCCCACCTAGACCCCCCGCGGACAGCGGCGGCTAGCCGGCGGCACGAGGCTGGGCGCCGCACCGCCGCACCGCCGCCCTCCCACGCCGCCCCCTACTCCCCTGCATGCTCGTCGAGGACGAGAGGTATCCTCACTTCAGCGCCCGCCCCTCGCTCATCTTTCATCGCTGCGCTATTCGCACAGCAGTAGCTACTCTTCTTACTGTTTCTAAGCCGTCGGGATCGAAACCAGGGCGAGCGAGTGTCCATTATATCACGAGGCTAAGGCAGCCGGTCAGGGGCGGAGCGGGGCGGGGCGGAGGGGGGGCAGTTATGCTACGCAGACACGAAAATAGAGACGCGGCAGGCGCCGCCGCGGCGGCCATTGTCGGCCTGACAGCCGCGAGGGCTCGTCTCCAGGAGGGCGGCTGCGGTTACACAATTAGCCGTTATAGGCAGCGCAGCGGCACGCGGCACGCGCCGTGAAGGCGGCGGCGGCGGCGGTCACGGACCGTCACGGACAGCGGCCGTGACTCCTGGCTCGCGACACGCGTATGCGGCGCGTGCGGCGCGCGTGGCCGCGGCGTGGCGTCGCTCTTGCGGTACGGGGCCTTACGCCTTACGGCCGCTGCTGGGAATTCCATCGATCAGACGACGACGACGAGGCCGCCACACACTACCGCTTCTTACGCGCATCCATCATTCCCTCACTCTTTTTCTGTCGCTCCTTCTCTCGCCTTCTCGCCCTCTCTCTTTCTCTCTCTCTCTCTCCTTCCTGGGCGGCATTTGTTTTCTTTGTCAGAGCAGGGCGTGGGGGGCGGGACAGCCTCGTCGTCGGGGGCGGGCGGGGGCCGGGCAGCAGGAGGGGGGAGGGGCACCAGCCCCGTGATAAGACGTTTCGGAGGCCAGGTCGACGACGACACGCATTTACAAAGCACTATTCCCGATGATGGAGCGCCCACTATTCGTTTCCATCGCAGTCCATTTTTCTGAATTTTCCCTTCGGAATACCCTATCGCCGTCTCTTTCCCTTTCTCCCCTGCCTCTGCTTCTCTCTCTCTCTCTCTCTCTCGCTCTCTCTCTCTCTCTCTCTCTCTCTCTCTCTGGCCTGCCCGCGGGCATCTCTGTCACACTAACGCAATCAAACGAGGCGTCGCGTGTCTCCCTCACACTCAGCCCCAGAGCGGCACACAGCCTGTGACACTGAGTCAACAGCTCGGACAACGGACGCAGAGGGGGACGGGCACCGGGGCAGCCGGCAAGCCCCGTCTTGGTAGCGGTGGCGGAGGCCAGCGGCGGCGGCCAGCGGCCGGGCTCGCTCAAAGACTCGCGGCCAGTCGCAGTCGAGGAGGGGGAAGGGTACCTCCCTGTGAGTACGTGTGTGTGTGTGTGTGTGTGGCACTCCGCTACTCCTCTGGCAGTTCTGGCCTCGTGGCTGCCGGCGCGCTGGGATCTCCTCCCTACCTCCTCCCCTACAAGTCCCTGGACTAGCGTCGACGTGCTCTCTCTCTCTCTCTCTCTCTCTCTCTCTCTCTCCCTCTCTCTCTCTCCCTCCTCTCACCCTGTGGCTGTCTGGCTGTCTCCTCCCCACCCACACGCTCTCCTACTCACACACACACATACACACATCCGAGCCCCGCGAGATCCAGCTTTCCGAAGTAACTGTCTTGCCCCGTTGGGGATCCAGCAGAGCTGATACAGTCTCTACAGCTCTCTAACTTGCGTTCTTCGGAGGAGGTCCTCCGGCGGCCCCGGACCGGGGCGTCCTTGCTACTACGTCTGTTCACTCCGCGCTTTTAGCAAAGAGCAAGAGAGCAAGGTTGAGAGCGAGAGAGAGAGAGAGAGAGAGAGAGAGAGAGAGAGAGAGAGAGAGAGGAGAGGGGGGCGAGGCCAACCTCTCTGGTCCACAGGGGAGGAAAGGAATTCGACCCCAAGCGCTATATATACAGGGACGCCGGAATCGCCGCCGTTGTTGTACAGAAGCCTTAATAATTTGCCGTATTCTTCTGGCGCGGCGCGGCCGGCGGCGCGGCCTTCTTTGAGCGTCGCGGCGGGGAGCCTTCTCTAATTCACCGCTAATATCCCCAGGCCAGCCCGGACCCGCGGGCCGGCGGCGGCGCGGCGGCGCGGCAGCGGCGGGTTTTGTCCGGTGCCCCACAATGCGCCTCCCCCCCCCCTCCCGCCGCAACGCCATTGTCTTCCTCCACTGTCACGTCCGGACTTGACCCGACCAAGCGGCCAAACCCTCGGGGCTCCCTCGGCGCGGCGGCGCCCCGGCGGCGCCCCGGCGGTGCCCCGGCGGCGCCCCGGCGGTGCCCCCGCGGTGCCCCCCTCCTGGCGTCCACGCTCGGCACGCCAAAAATAAAGATAGCACTGCTTCCCCGCGGCGCGCCCCGGCGGAGCACGACGGCGAGGGGTCGCCGGCGGCCGCCGCCGTTCGCCGTTCGCCGTCGCCGTCATGTCCCGCGGAGCGCTGCTGTGCCGTGCCCCACTCAACGGCGCCGACGTGTGCGTCAGTGGGTGACAGCGTCGCCGAGGCGCCACAGCAGAGAAAAAGGGAAAGGAGCAAAGGGGGAGAGAGAGAGAGAGAGAGAGAGAGAGAGAGAGAGAGAGAGAGAGAGAGAGAGAGAGACATGTGCGGCACAGTTCCCTTTTAGGTCGGGGGTGGGGCGGGGAGCCTCCTGATCTACCACACGCACTCCGCCGTAGTCGAGTCCGTCCCCATCGAGGCGTCCTCCCGCTGCGGGCCCTGCATGGCCCCGCCTCCCACCCCTTCCCCGTTGCGTGTCTGTCGCTCGTCGCCCTAAACACAGTCTTTTGGCCGCCGCCACTCGCGGAGGGCCGTCTTCGCGGTGAACTCGCCCCCCTCCCGCCCTCCTCGCTCACTAGGAGGGGGAGGGCGGCGGGGGGCTGTAGCGCCGCTAAGGGTCACCTGCAGTGCCCTAACGGGCGCTACGATCCCCCGGCCGCTGCGGCGTGGGGAGGCGCACGGCAGGGGCGGGCGCCCTCCCCCGGCGCCTCTCCTCGCTTTACTACAAGGCCGACGCCAAAAATATTCCGGCCGAGTCAGGACAAGGACAACTTTCTTGAGAGAGAGAGAGAGAGAGAGAGAGAGAGAGAGAGAGAGAGAGAGAGAGAGAGAGAGAGGGGGGGGAGGGGCTGCTGCTGCTGCCGGTTGTCGGGACCTAAACAGGGAGGAACTTGGGCGGCGCGAGCGGAGGAGGCCGGCTTCCCCCTCCCCTTCCTCCACCTCCCCTTCCTCCCCTCTGCCGCGTCCTCTTTCCGTCCTCACTGCCGTTCAAAGAAAACTATTCAATTATTTAGGCCCCGCGTCGCCGTCGTCCGCCCACGCCGGGAGGAGCGGAGGCGGAGAAAAAGAGAGGAGCTCCGCTGCAAGTCGTGCATGCGGACACGACACGGCCCCGCGGACTTCTTGTCGTGCTCGGCGGCAGATCTGCTGAGTGCCGGCGGCCGCGACCTTAACAAAAAAAAAAAAATAATAATAATAAAAAAGGTGAGGGTTTGGGGGAAAAAGTCGGCAGGCCTTCTTCCGCTGTCCTGCCCCCCCCCCCCCCTCTCCCTGCCTGACTCTCTCGGGGCCTCTCTCTCCCTCTGACTGTCTCTCTCTCTCCCCGATACCCTCGACCCGCATTCCCCGGGTGACATGAGATGGTGCGCAGCGGTTTCGGAGTCATTCGGAAATGCCACGGTCGAGTAGGAGTGGAGGGGCGGCGGCGGCGGCGGCGGCGGCGGCGGCGGCCGGGGCGGCACCGCGCACACACCTCCCAGAGGTAATCAGGCCTGAGGGCGTCAGGCGGCGTCAAGCAGCGTCAGCCCCGAGTCCTCAAAACTTTGTTTCTGCGGCCGCTCTGCGGTCAGGGGCGCCTCCCCGCCGCCGGCCGCGGTGGCCCGCGGTCCGCAAGCCGCGCCGCCGCCGCCACTGTGGCTATGCACTCTGCAGCGCGGTTTATGTGTTTTTGTGTGTCAAACGAACCGAACCACGAGCGCGCCGCAACAGCATTTTCCCAGCCGAGATTAAAATCTGGAAAGAGAGTGAAATTAGGACGCGCGGCGTGGCGGTCTCTCGATGCGCTTTTTGTTGCGTCGGCTGTCTGCTTGTCCCCGACGTCACCGTGACAGCTCATTAGCGGCCTGCGAAGCAACGCCAAGCAACGCCAAGCAACGCCAAGCAACGCCGAGCGTCCTACTCCCTCTTTTTTCCGCCGCTGCCGCCGCCGTCGTCGCGGTGCTGTCGTCTTCCGCTTTTTCTTCCATGTTTTTTTTTTCCTCTGCATTTTTTTTCCTGTGTCCATTTTCACACAGAAGGAGAAAAATGGTGACTTTGCAAAAGAAGAAGGAGAATAAGAAAAAAGGCGGTGGTTGAGGAGAGGAAGGAGGGAGGAGGAGGGAGGAGGAGGAGGAGGAGGGAGGAGGAGGAGGAGGAGGAGGAGGAGGAGGAGGAGGAGGAGGAGGAGGAGGGAGGAGGAGAGGGAGATGAATAAAAGTGGTGGTGCTCCCCGCCGCCGGCCAGATTGGTGGCACATGACGACCCGCGAAGCCTTGCAGGCCGCCGCGCCATCAGTGCCGTCACAGAGTCCGATCGTCATCTGTCTCAATATAGCGACGGAGGCTTTCGGGGGCAGCGGGATGCAGTGGGGGCGGTGGCGGGGAGCGGGGGAGTGGGTCGCCGCCCCTCCCGCTGCCACCGCCGCCGCTGCTGCTGCTCCGCAGGCTGCGGCTGGCCAAAACTTTCATCATTATGTTGTGGGCTTGTAGCCGAACTTGGCATCCCGACGCTATACCGTACGTGATGTCAAGGCTCTGCCGGAAATAACGCCCTGTGTGTGTGTGTGTGTGTACGAACGTGATTTTTTTGTTGGTACAGAGAGATATTGGGGCGGGATTAGGTAGACTTCTGAGTGCATTGAGGATGTCAACCTCACTGACAATTAAGCCTTGCTGCTCTCCGGGTTAAATGGGACGAGTTCTCTCTCTCTCTCTCTCTCTCTCTCTCTCTCTCTCTCTCTCTCTCTCTCTCTCTCTCTCTCTCTTGCTTCTCACTCCTCGCCCCTCTCACTTGCCGACTGCACTGTGCTGTGTTGTTTTTTTTTTTTTGGTCGTTATGAGTGACTCATTCTTGGATCAGCCAATGGAGCATTTTAGTCCTTCTATCTGTGCCATTCGGTAAATAAATAATCAAAGCATCAAATATGCACCTCTGCCTCTCTCTTTCTCGCAGCAAGGGACACTCGGTGTGCCGTTCTGCCGCGTTCTTGCTGTGACACCGCGGGGAGCGACTCGGGGCCCCACGTGGGGCTCCACGTGGGGCTCCACGTGGGGCCGGCGGACCACACGGGCTCCCCCTGATCCGGGCTGCAAGTCACCGCCCCGCAGCCTTGGGAAACGAAATAATGGACGGGTATAGGAAGGACAGGCCGGGCGCGCTGCCCCGCGCTGCCACGGCCACCGCACCACGGCCGTGTAGTGCCCGGGCCGGCGGAGGCAGGGCGGAGCGGCGAGCAGGCCAGGCCGGGTATTGGAAGGGCGAGCTCACCGGAACAAGCGTCAGCAGCCTTATGGGACCGAGAAGAAAATAGGGGGCAGGGGGGGAAACTGTACTGCTACAGAGATACAGCGGACGGAAGTGCTGTGCTGCTTCTGCTGCGGGGAGAGACAAAGAAACTATTTGTGACGCAGTGGGGCTGTATTTTGTAACGTGCCCCCCCCCCCCACCGCGGCCCCGCACCACTTCCTCCAACGGACAAATCGCTGACCCCCGGCAGTCGTGAGGAGCCTGTATAGCAGAGTCACGCTGCCATAGCGGTTGCTGCCCCCCCCTCCCCCGCCTATATCACACACACACACACACACACACACACACACACGCGCGCGCGCGCACGGAATGCTTGTCGGGCCTACGCAGCCGCCTCCGTTGAGTCGACGCAGGGCCGTGGGGGAGGGGGGGGGGGGGGGGTGAGTACAGGGGTCGAAAGGTGCGATGGGGCAATTGAGGAATCGCCGCCATAAAAAGAGTTTTACGCGGCCAATGGGGTGGGATGGCGAGGGCCGTCCGGGCCGTCTGTATCAGTGTGGCGCGCCCCGCCCCCTGCCACCCGCCGCGCCGAGCCACTACTGCCTCCCTGACAGCTTGCTGAATACGCCCTCACACTACGGCAACCCCCCCCCCCCCTCTCTCTCTCTCTCTCTCCCTCTCTCTCTCGCACCCCGCTCTCTCTCCTTCTCTCTCTCCCTCTTTCCGACGGCTGCAACGCGGAGAACACTGTAAGTTCCCTGGGACCCCCCGAGCGGTCGCGGGCAAACCGCACGGCTGGCGGCCCCCACCGCCGGCCTCCCGGCGGCCTCGGCCCTCAGCACGGCCGCCCTCCGGCCTCCTGCTGCTGCCTCCTGATTTTCACACACACTCTGAAAGTTTTAGCGGAGGCCTCGCCCACACACACACACACACACTCGCACACATTCTCGCACACGCACGCACACCCTCGCACGCGGCGCGCGCTCGTTCGCTCGCACAGGTTGAATAGCGCCGTTTCGTTTAATTTATGAGGGATGCGGGGTGGGCCGCTATGATGTGGGGGCCGGCCGCCGCCGCCGCGCAGACGGGGCGCTGCCGGCCGCCGCTTCGGAGTAGTTCTCGGCGAGAGGCCGCGCCGCTGCAGCAGACCGCGGCGCGACCTCCAGCCCGCAATGTCACCCCTTAAAAGATTCCGGCGACAACACGCGACACGGACAACCTCTCAAGTCGATTGTGCGGCGCCGGGGCGGAGAGGATTCTGCCGTCGTCGAACGTCGCCGTCCTCCACCATCGACGCCGACCTTCTGCGGGCGTCCCAGGTGTGTGTGTGTCTGCAGCGGCGGCGCCGAGCGGCGCGGTGTTGTGTCTCTCGGATGGAATCTCCTGATTGATGCCTCCGCGCCGCCGCCGCCGCCGCCGCCGCCGCCACCGCACGCGCTTCCCCTTAAAATATTTTCTGTTGCCCCCTCCCCTCCTCCCTTTCGCTCGCTCTCGCTGCTTGCGCGTCGGCGTCGGCGGCCTTCGTTGTCTCTCTCTCTCTCTCTCTCTCTCTCTCTCTCTCTCTCTCTTGCTTGTCACTCCTCGCCTCTCTCCGCATGTCTCTTCTCGTGCCCGTCGATCCCAATTCGTCGCCCTTCGTCGTCGACCTCCATCTCGGGGAGTGCGTCGGCGTCGGCGGCGTCGTGCTGGATCAACGTTTCAGCGGAATAGATAATTCAGCGGGGGCGCGGTGGCTGCGCGGCCGCGCCGTGTGCCTGTCGGGGGCGCCTGCCTTGGCAGGCAGTGCTGCAGCGCACGGCTGTCTCGTCGCTGCCTACCCAGCACGGGGCTCCGCCTCCCGCACCGCAGGCCGTCCCGCCGAGCACGGCTGTCTCGGCATTGCCTACCATGCACGGGGCTCCCCTCCGCGCGCCGCGCTCGCGAAACTCTCGAGCCCTCTAACATTTCCCTCTTCTTTGTGTGTTGCAGGTGAGGCCGCTCGGAGACAGTCACGCTGCTGACTGTGGTGGTGTATTGGTACGGCTGTGCCGAAAGAGAGAGAGAGAGAGAGAGAGAGAGAGAGAGCCGTCCGCCCCGTCGACGAGCAGACGCTCCGCCCCAATCATCCCGGACTGCCTTCCCCCTCCATCGGATGCCCCACCCCTCCGCCTCCTCCTTGCGGAAAAGTTTCGCCCCCTTGCGGCCTGGTGCGGTCCTGCGGCTCCATAAGTCGCCGGGCCCCACGGCGCCGGGCCCCGCAGCGCCGGCAGCGTGTTTATGAACGCCCTTCACCCGGCCGTGCTGCTGATTAGCTCTCCCTCTCCGATCGCCAGCTCGCGCGCAACGCTATGCTGCAGGCCGCGCCGCCGACGCTCCCGGAGGGTTCTTTACGACTTTTTATAGGAAGCCCTTGTGTCGGGCTTTGTGTCGAATGGAGTGCAGATCCTATCTCCCTCCCTCTTCCTCTTCCTTCCCCCCACGACGCTCTCGTTTGCTCCTTATCCTTGCATCCTGCCTCCCATCCGGGGCGACGAGTTCGAAGGATCCGCCCCTCTGCCCGGCGCCTCCCCTCAGCAGGCAGCAGGCGGGCTCAGCCCAACAGCTGCCGGCGTGCAGCCCTCCTCGGACATCTGTGTCCACGGCGTCGTAAGCCCGAAAATAATACGGTGACGACGCTGCCGTGTCCGCACGCCGCGCCGCGCTGCTCCGAGATCGGCGGCGAATTTCGGAGGTAACATCACGGCCGTGCATAGTTTGTGTCCATTAGGCCGCGTTTTGGGCGCCCTGCGGGCCACGTGCGCGGCGCGTGCCCTTGGGAGGAGGACAGGGGACGGCCCGCGTAATTGCAGGGGGTATTTGCCACACGCAATGCCTGCCCACCTACCCCGGCCGCGCGCAGCTGTCGCGATGCCATCGCGGCGACACGGCACGCCGGCCATAGCGGGGCGGCCGCGACGCGCACGCCACCCAAGACCTCGCCAAGACCTTCACACAATGCCCCGCAAATAGTATTTTGTCATCAAAGCAAAGAACGAGAGAAGATAGAGAGAAATTTTTGAAGAAAAAGAGTAAACGCAGAGGTGGGAGATTTTTTCAAAAAAAAAAATAAAACCTCGTCACCAAAGTGTAACAAAAAATCAAAGCAGGAGACCTAAACGGAATTCATAGGGTAATATTGCTGAACAATATTACGCAATTCAGTCTATTCTACTACTTTATTTCTGAAAAATTAAATAAAAACTCTCTAAAACTGCGAACTTTTTTTTTGTGGAACTATCCCATGTGCCCTGTGGGGCTGCTCCAATGCGTGCGATCGACTCGGGCCGGGAGGCTCAGAGGGCGGGCCCCGCCGGGCCCCGACTCGGCTCTGCGGCGGCCCCACTGCAGGTATAGCGTCCACAATGATAGCATCTGAGAGGGCGGCGCCCTGGCCGGGGCTGGCCAGGGCCGGCCGGGGCCGGCCGAGGCGGTGTGCGGTGCGGTGCCCCGGCATGCCGCAGTGGGCCGCCGCCACGCGGCCCGACTCCCCCGACCCCCCCGACCTCCCCGACCTCCCCGCCCGGCTCCCGGCTCCCTCGGAAGTGGCAGGTGAAAATCGAACAGAAGGAAGCAGGCGAGCCGGCCGAGCCGGCCGAGCCGGGCGGAGCCGTGGCCCCCGATAAAATGGGAGAAAGATGTCGGGGGGTCAGTCCGGCCAGTGCGGCAGCCCCGATACCGGAGCACTGCGGGAAAGATATGTTTCACTTCTAGTTTTCCGGTCCGTGAAAAAAAAACACAACTTTGGTCAATATGAGGACTGTGTTTCCAAGGGCTTAGTGGCTATGTTGCTATGTTCACCTTTTGCAGTGAAACTCCCCCAGGCTGCAACAAAAATTTTAGTAGGTAACCATTGTGCTTGTATTTCGGTTTTGTAATTCTGATAAATGCCGAGTTTTTGTATCCGCCGTATGCGACGGCCTAGCCACGGGGGCTGCGACGAACGGGCGGAACAGCGTATCGCAAGCGGTGTGCAGGGCAGCGCCGCAGCGCGCTGGCGAGGGGCCCCGAGGCAGCCAGCGGGGCCCGGCGGGGCCCGGTGGCCTGCCCGATGCGAGGGGACCCGACGGGGCCCGCCGGGGCCCGCTGGGGGGCGCGAGCCGGCAGCGCGAGCAGCGAACCCCGCAGCCGTTGTAAAGCGGCGCGGTGCATCGCCGGGGGCTGCTTTGCGGTGCGTTCCCTGCCTCCACTTGCTCTCTCTCTCTCTCTCTCTCTCTCTCTCTCTCTCTCTCTCTCTCTCTCTCTCTCTCTCTCTATTCCAGCTCCGCTTTTCCGCTAAAAAAATAATAATGAAGAGAAAAATAGGAAGGCAAGTCTCGCGCTCTCACATAAAAAGGAAATGAAATGTTAACTGCCTGCCACCGGTGGGGGTCTTCGGAACTGGCCTGAATTGTTCATCGGTCGTGGTGCGGATGCATCGGTCGTTGCGTCATTATTTCCAAAACGTTCCTTCCTTTTTAATTTTGTTTGTGTGAGTGTGTGCCTTAGCAGGTGTGTGTAGCCTTTAGCCTTACCTGGCGTGATGTGCTGTCATATTTCTTCGGCTCGTTCCTTTTTATCGGGGACACTCGGATCTGGGGCTGGGCCTCGGCGTGCGGGCGTGGCGGCGCCGGTCCTCCTTGACTGAGCTCCGCGGCTACAGTGCTCCCGGGCCCCCCGGGCTGCCGGCGGCCCGGCCGCATTAGCGCCCCGCTGAAAGGGAAGATTAATGCAAGACAGTGGAAGAGGGACACAATGACGGGTGAGATTCATTAATTGAATGATTGATTATTCAGTTCCGTGCGACGGCCGAATTAGAGGGTGGCGCGCGTAAAACAATCCCTCATTTTCCAGTGTCACTTGAGGCGTGGTGATCCTGTCGCCCGCCGTGGGCTGCCGCCGAGGGCCTGACAAGGAGCTCCTAGTGGCGCCGGAGGGGGAGAGAGAGGGAGCGAGCGAGCGCAAGCGAGAGAAAGAGAGAGAGAGAGAGAGAGAGAGAGAGAGAGAGAGAGAGAGAGGGGGGGGAGGGTCGTCTGCGCTGGTGCTGCGCTGCTCCCGCTGCTACCGCGAGAAAATAGAAATCCCCCCCCCCCCCCCGCTGCTTGTCGCCTCTCTCCAGACCAGATCTGTATAGCTTGTTTGTCTGGAGCACGCCACACACCACAGAGTATCGCGTTGGAGTGGAATGGAGAGCCATACAGATAGATGAGAGAGAGAGAGTGGGAAGTGGATAAGTTGCACACTGTATGTAAGGCGGGTGTGCGGACGTTCGGTCAGGCAGTGAGGGTCGCTCTGCGGCCGGCCCCCTCAGATGTCGGAGGTCAGTGGGCGTGGAGGGGAGGGAGTGCCGTGGCCGGCTGTGTGCATGGCACGGCAGGCAGCGCTGCAGTCGGGGGGAGGTGGCCCTAATGGCCTTCGGGTCAGCTCTGACGGGGAGGTGGCGCCACGCCGCGCGCTGTAGGGCGTAGTGAGTGGCCGCCGCGCGGCCCTCTACGTCCTTCCTCGAAGCAGGCCTTGGAGTGGGACGTAACGCCGCCGCGACGCAAGGAGCAGTGCGAGAGAGACGGGACGCCGCATTTGACTGCAGCCACTGCAGCAGTGCGAGAGAGACGCCCGCGGAGATAACCGACCGGGGATAGCCCCGGCCGCGTGTCGTTTCTCGCCCTCCTGCCGTAGTCAGATGGGGCGCCTCGTCTCTCTCGCACTCATCCATACCGCCAATGGAAAGGGGGCTGGTTATCGACGCGGCGCGCTGGAGCCAGGGGAGAACTCCGTACGCACACTCTTGCACACACTTTTGTGCGTAGTTACGTACAATTTTGTGCGGAATCGTGCATAAAAACGAGCATGAGCATTCGCGTACCTAACTTTGTGCGGAACTATGCACAAAGTTGTACATATCAGGATTTACTTGGGTAGTAGCGATCGGAGGCAGCGTCCATTGTGGAGACAGAATTACTCAGGGCCCGGGTCCGCGCTGGCCGTCTAGGGCACGTGAAGCCGGACGATGCCCCCCCGCGAAGTATCTCTCATCTGTGACCCACTTCCTCGACCGTGCCGCACGGGCGTCGGGATCACGTCGCTGGACCCGGCCCCCGGCCGGCTGCCAGCTCGATGGCTGAACGAACGGACAGGGGTGGCAGCCTGCAGCCGAGGCGGGAGGTCACCCGTGGCGATCTGACTGAGTGCGAGAGAGGCGGGGAGGCATTTGACTGTGCAGGTGCAAAAGAGACACAACGGGGAATGCGCCCGCGGCCGGGTGCGTCTCTCTCGCACTGTCACAGTCAAATAGGGCGTTTCTGTCGCACTCTGCTCGGCCGCCGCTGGACTGGAGTATCGACTGGAGGTCACACGGCGACGGGTGTCTCTGGAGGGCCGCCCCCGCCTGCCGTCGGTACAGTCCGTCCGCACGCGCCCTCAATTCTGTACACCTGAATCAAGCGGGCTCGCCAAGAAACGCGGCGATTCTTGATACAAGAATGATTTCGTTAGATAAGAATACTTTCCTCAGTTACAGCAAAAAGGGCATGTATGCTTGAGACAAGTATCGTCTGTTTCTTGGCAAGAACCAAGGAACGCTTGAGTCAAGTATACAGAATTACGCACGCGGGCACACACCAACCGCAGGCCGGAAGCTGACTGCCCGCCGACGACACTTCGGCCCTGGCGGCTTACTGTCCTGTTGTGTCTTGCTGTCGTCCAGCCGGCCCGGCCACGGCGGTACACAAATGTTTCCGACACGAATACCTTTTGTTGCGCCGATGCTGCGGCACCTGTCGGGCGCACTCGCACGACCGCTCGGCACGCGCCCGCCACGCGACGACCGCGCACCGCACCCCCCCCCCCCCCTCTGTCCCCTTTGTTCTCCCGAGTATGTGGATCGGATTCCGATGAATGCGTCATATATTGTCTGGACGACGAGCCGCAAGCACAGCAGTGGGGTGGCATGCCCGGGCATGCCTGCGCGTGCGGGACTCCCCTCCCACTGTGGAACTCCCCGGAGGCACCGGGGGCACCGGGGGCTGCCGTCCTAAGACACGGCAACGCACACCCATTTGCTCTTTTGGCATGCCCCCCTAACACACCCAGCGGCCGGGCCGCCCACATGCTCGGTATACTTCACCGCGGCGCGGCGGGCACCTCACCTTCAACCCCCCCTCCCCTTCTCCTCCCCCCTCTCCCTCCTGTCGGCGCGGCTGAACTGAACACCGGAAGTTTGAAACTTGTACGATCAGCGCGTGGCCCAAAACAGCAACAACAACGCCCGAGGAGGGCAGTCTGCTCCTGACGCCTCATGCAGGGGGGGGGGGGGGAGCAGAAACAGCGGGAGGGAGTGAGACGGACGCACTTGGCAACGAGAAAGGGAGAGCAAGAGGGAAGGAGGGAGGAGGGATGGAAAGGACGGGTACTCGTATAGGATACACGTTTGAAACTCATTTTGCGGTCCGTACTAGTGGCACGGGCGACGGCCTACCGACCAAAGGTGTCGCACTGAGCCACGTTCCAGCACCGCTTCGGGAGGTGTGGTGTGGCGTGGCGGGGTGCGGCGGGGTGTGGCGGGGTGTGGCGGGGTGTGGAGGGGTGTGGCGGGCCGAGACGCCGAGACGCCCGCCTATGGTATGGCGAGGCGATGGCGCTCCGGTGTCACGTCCCCCCATGTGGGTCAAAGGTGGTATGTATGACACATCCCCGGGAGGCGCGTGGCGGGTGCGGGCGCAGCCTTTGGTAATTACACCTGCGCCGTGTACCTAGTCTCTCTCTCTCTCTCACTCTCACCCTATCTCTCTCTTTGTCCCCGCCCTCTCTCTCTCTCTCTCTCTCTCTCTCTCTCTCTCTCTCTCTCTCTCTATGTCTCTCTCACTCGCACGGCACCCCAGCTCCTCGCTGTCTGCGGCACTATCACCCCGGCAATTTAATTACAGTTTCGCACGCCGGGCGTCGTGCGAGCCGAGAACGCGGAAGCGGGAAATGATTATGACATTGATGAAAATTACTGAAATAAAAATTTAAAAAAATTGCTACTGTTATGGATTAGATTGATAAGATAAAATACATGACCTACCACTTTATTTGTGTGTGTCAGAGGGGACCCGAATATTTATTTTCATCTCTTGCCACAGTTTTTGGCCCCGGACAATGCCGCACCGCACCGCCTGCTGCAATGCAGCACGGCCCATTTATAAATTGGGCCTCCGCCGCCGTTGCTTCTGACCTGTGGCGTTTGTCGCACGGCTCCCGCTCGTATCGTTTTGTTTCTCCACACTCGCTCAAAGGGCGACTACGAGTGTGTGTGTGTGTGTGTGTGCGTCTGTGTGCGCGCGCTGACGTGAGTAATTGCATCTACCATCCATTTGCCGCGATCGCTGAAACCTGCCGCCGGCCCACCTGGAAAATATATCCACATGCGCGGAACCGGGGATCACATTTTTTAATTTTTTATACTTTTTGATGTCCGGAAACAAAAGAGCGTCGGGAGGGCTGCTCCGGTTCCAGCATTGTTTATTTGCGGCGCCTACTGGTCTCTCCGTCCTTGTCGCTCACCCGGAGGATCCCCGGCCGGGTGCGAGAGAGACGGCTGGCGGGTCGTCCGGCGGCCACTGCCCCCTCACGATGGACACTACCAGCTGCCCTCCGCACCTCTGCGGCCGGCACCGCCGCACCGCCCTCTCGGAACCGGAAGGAACCGGAAGTCCACCTGGTTCCGCCGATGGATGGTTTCCGGGCGCGAGGTTTCCGGTTTGTGCGGTCGGCCGACGCCTCCAAGGCCTCGGAGGCGGCGGCGGCGGCGGCGGCGGCGGCGGCAGCGGCGGCGAATAGCCGAACACCCCCGCGCCGAAGTACGCCCCTAAGGAAGACGAGCGCCTCTGTCTACGGCCATGGGGACGACCGCCCGGGAGCTCTACAGCATCGACAGTGCACACAGGGAGGGGGACAGAGATACGGGATAGAGGGAGAGAAAGAGAGAGGCGAAAACTTTCTTTTTCCCCCTCGCCGCCGTGTAGATGGCCGTAGCAGAGGACGGGGTCGGCGTCGTCGTCGCCGAGGCTTTGCGTGAGGCCCCCCTGCTCTGCGGCGCGGCGTCAGGGGGCGGACGGAGGGGGGCAGAAAGAGTTGGTAATTCTGGCAGTTAGGAGATCTCCAAGGATCCATCGCCCCCGTGTCGCGGCCCGCGCGAGCTATCCGCGCCAAAGGGTTAGGGCCTGCGCAGCCCCCTCCCCCTGCCCCCCCGGGGGGGGGGGGCCGCCGGGGAGCAGTCGGGAGGGGGGAGGGGGGACGCCAAAGGCCCCGCCTGTTGCCAGCAGAGGCAGCGGCGCGTGAACCGTGAACCCCTCTGCTCCCTCTTATTAGGGGCACTGCTGCCGCCGCCGCCGCCGCCGCCGCCGCCGCCGCCGCTGCTGTTGTTGTTGTTGGTGTTTGTCTGCCCTTGTTGTTGTTGTCGGGCACGGACCGACCTTTCCTCAAGAATAAGCATGAAGAAGGGGAGAAGAGACGGAGTGCATGGCTGGATAATGACGTCACGTCTGCCGAGGAAATGAGACCGGCGTCCCTCGCAGCTTCAAGTTTTTACTTCTTTTTTTTTTCGTTTGTTTTAAGCACAATAAAAAACTTTTTTGTGGCTGTAATTTTCGCAAAACTTTCCATTTATTTGCCGAGGTCTATTGCCGCTGCGCCGAGCGGTCGTGCGGTGCACAGCGTGCATGCAGCAGCGGTATCGGCTGCCGCCGCCCCGGGCCACACCTCCCCACCGCTTTCCGACTGCATATTCATATATTCGAACGCGCTCTTTTCCTGTTGGCACTCTTTTCCTTGTTGGCGCCGCATTCCTTTTTTTTCAAAAAACGTTTTGCACTTTGTTTAATTTTTAGCGCGATATGGAGTCTTGCGATAGGCGTTTCCGTAATGTGTACACATTACTCTCTCTCTCTCTTTCTCCCTCTGTGTATGTCTCTCTTTCCCTCTCTCTCTCGCACGCGCGCGCGGGGGTTGTAGGAGCTTTTGCGCGCAGTTAAACCGTCGCTCCGAAATCATGATGATGATGCAGACGACGACGCTTTGATTAAGACTCGGCGGCGCCCCGACTCCGCGCCGCTCCCTGTAAAGCCTCCCCCACGGCGCAGCGGCACGCAGCGCCACGCAGCGGGACACGCACTAATTGCTTACCTCAGCTCTTAGCGATTCGTTGGACACGCGACACCGCGCGGAGCAGCAACTCGGGACAACTTTACAAGAGTTGAGCCCCCCGCCCGCAGGGCCTGCCTCTGATCACGGATCCCGCCGCACGCCGCACGCCGGTCCCCGCCATCTTGGTGATGCATAAATTATCCCGGCGAGGATGTGTGCCGGTATGAACGGGGCCGGCCGGTCGTCCGGCTCGTATGCAGATGAGCCGGCGGCGGCCGGACTGCAGACAGACGCAGCGCTGCCGCCCTGTTAAAGGAAATCAGTCGTTTAGAAAGACGAAGATATTGTTTGATTTATTGGGAACTGAAGTCCTTTTCGTTTTGAAACGAATATCTTTACGAGGATTTTCTTCGTTTTTAAACGACAAATAAGCGGACTTTGCAGGTCAATTTTCATAGTGAAGATGGCAAATGGCGTTAAATGCAGAGGGGAACGCTATGACGTGAAGTAAATTCAGCCTCACACATACGCCTGAAAACTAGACATCATATGAAAAATTTCGTTATTTTACGAAGTTTTCTTGATCAGTGCTCTAAAGTCACTTGAAAACGAAAATCTTTTACAGTGTGCTGCAGTGCTGCCGCCGTGTCGCCGGGCGCGACCGAGCGAGTACGCCGCGGTGGTTTACGTCCTCCTTCGCCCCATCCGGCCGGACAAGCCGCTTCCATGAGCCCCCCCCCCCCCCCCCCCCACCACCACCTCCACCCCGTAGCAGCCTGTACCTCGGAAAAAATAAATGCCAATGACCACTTCACGAGAAATCCCAAAGCCAGATTACTATCGCCTTTGGCAGAGAGCGATAAAATGGAATTTCCTCGAGCGCGGAAAATATCACTGCACGTTTCTTATAGTAGCTATCGAGTCAGAAAAAAAATCGAAATAAATGCTAACAATTTGATTTTGAAATGTTGAGGAAGTGACGGAGAGGCCCCGCGGGACGGACGCTTCGTTCTTCCCGATTCTACTTTTTCGCCTCGTGACAGTGTAGGAAGGGTTGACGGGGGAGACGCGGGGGGCGGCGGCCGGAGGAGCCGTCGGGACAGGAGCAGGTGAGCAAACAAGAAAGCAGCAGGGATGGAATTTAAGGCCAAACTTGAGGTGTGGTTATTGTTGGCAGCCGGGATCCCCACCGGATGCCCCGGGACAGCAGCCCCACCCCCTCCCCTCCCGGCACCTTACGGCATGAGCTGCAAGTAAGAAGCAGGGCTCGGGGCGGAATTCCCGAAAGACAGGTCCACACTTTATTGTATTACTGTTGTGGTGCCCCGCCGCTCCCCCTCCCCTCGTATTGTATCTGGTCCCAGCAGCGGCGGCGGCGGCGGTGGCGGCGGCGGCGGCGGCAGCGGTGGCGGCGGCGTGGCCGTGCCGACAAGGAACCGCGCAAGCGCCCGGATTAGTTCACGAGTTCACTCGCTAGTTTCTGAGTGGAAATTAAGCGCTCGCATGCGGGAGCTTTGACGCCAATTGAGGGGAAAATTGAGAGGATATATTATGCGGCATGGGATTCTCTGCTCGCGAGGGACACAGAGAGAGAGAGAGAGAGAGAGAGAGAGAGAGAGAGAGAGAGAGGGAGAGAGAGAGGTTGTGCCGCGGCGGCCTCCGTGTGTCGTAACAACAACTTTTCAGCGAGGCCTTGGCCGCACCGCCGCGCCCCCGTCCGGCACCTCCCACACCGGCGCAGAGCCCGCCCGGCCCAAACTTAATCCCAGTTGGCTCGTATTTTCAATTCCCAGTGATACCTTCGGCCGGAGCGCTTCCCGGTGGCGGCCGCGGCCACTGCACTGCCGAATTAGGGCCGGATAAATAAAGAAGCATATAAGAGCAAGTTGTGTGCGGGGGCCGTTGGGAGGGGGAAGGGGGGACTCCACTTCGGAGCCCCCCAGAGGCCCGCTGCCCCGCTGCAGACCGTGGGGCCGGTCACGGTGTATTGGGCAGCGCGGGTCGGCGCGGGGTCACAAGGCCACACGGTGCCCGACAGGGCCGGAGGCGGGGGGGGGGGGGGGGGGGGGCGAGCCGGGGCAGCCGGGGGCCGGAGGTGATAGGCGTCACCGAAAGGTTGCTGCGGGAACCCGCACCCGCCAGCTGCGCAACCCTTTCAACCCTATTTATCCCACACCCCACCCCACCTCCCGTTTTATTTCCGGTACGCACATTTCCCTTTCTATCCGTACCCTAAGTGGGACGCCCGATTCTCCTCGTTCGTCTCCCGAGCATCGTTCACGTCGCTTTCTGACTTTTAATGTTCCCGCGCTGCTCTCCTTTTATTTATTCCTCTCCCTTTTCGCTTGTGACTCGGGCAGGTGTAGCCGCCGGCGGGGGCCTGCAGGGGGGCTGGATGGGAGCGCGCCGGAAGAGAGATGGCCCCGGCTCCCAGGAACGAAAGATTGAGCAGAATGGGGTTCGATCATATTTTACGATCTCGAGAAATAAAGCACGAGCAATAAAGTCCTACTTGAAATTGAAGCTCAGGCCGACGGTACATATATATATATATATATATATATATATATATATATATATATATATATATATATATATATATATATATATATATATATATATATATATATATATATATATATACAGAGAAAAGGGCGATATATGGCGGCTCTTGTGTGTGTGTGTGTGTGTGTGTGTGTGTGTGCGTGTGAGGAGGTGTGTTTGACTTGGCAGAAAGCGGCCGTCCCGCGAGGGTGCCCACACAATGCCCGCACGGAGTGCGGGGAGGCGGGGACAGGGAGAGACAGAGACAGACAGACACGCGGACAGAAATCTTTCCGAAGGGAAGAAGGGCCTAAAGAGGTCGTCGTATGCATCGCCCGAGGCACTACTGTGCGCGACAGAGATGAGGGTATGCGGGAGCGGGAGGGAGAGAGAGAGAGGGGGGAGGGCAGCGTAAGGCCGAGCGGGGAGGGGGGAGGGGGTACGTCACCTGAATCGTACTCACGCGTGCAGAGGGATCTCGTATTCATGGAAGAATCGTGTGCACACTCGCCTTTCAACCCCTACCTCCCCCCCCCCCTCTCTCTCTCTCTCTCTCTCTCTCTCGCTCTCTCTCTGGGCGATGCGATGGCAGAGCGCGGGGAGGGAAAGGATTGGCGAGGGTGGTAGTAGCGGCGGCGGCGGCGGTGGTAGTGCTGTTGTTGCAGCCGCCGAAAAGTATCACAGCTCCGCTACGCCTGGCCCGGGATTGAGCCTGAGGGGCAGGGCGTGGGGAGGGGGGTGTTTGTCATGCCAGCGCCCGCAGCCCTCCCCCTCCACATGCGCTGCCGCAGGCCGTGTTTCCAACGCGTCGCACGGCACGTCGGTCGCTGGAGCGGCGCTGGAGCCGGCTGGAGCCGGCTGGAGCCGAGCCCGCACAGGCCGGGCCTCGCAGCGTGGGCGGCGTTTCAATTCCAGCCGCGTTCGGCGCGGCCGTACTGCCCGCCTACCGGCGTCATCCTATCCCGATCCCAATGTGTATGCTTTCCTCCTCGCCCCCTCCGCTCATCCCTTCCCCCTTCTCTCTCTCTCTCTCTCTCTCTCTCTCTCTCTCTCTCTCTCTCTTGTAGACAGTATAGTGTCAAGCTGTTTTCGAAGCGGCAGGCGCGCAACGGCAATAACAAGAATAGCATCACAGACAAATAAAAAAAAGGTCTGAAGAAAATTATATAACTGCAATGAATACCAGAACTATGTCAATTGAACTATTAATTTGAAAAGAGGAAAAAAAAAATGAGTGCGTCCTTGAAGCGCAGGAGTGCCGCACTTGTTTGCGTGTCGCTGGGTGTTCCGTATTCCGTCCCGCTGCGCGCCCCCTCCCTCCGCGCCTTGTTTTCGTCATGCTGCTGGTCCGCTGCTCCGGTGTGGCCGTCGGTGCAGGAACAACAACAACAACAGCAGCAGCAGCAGCAGCAGCGGCAGGAGCAGCCTTTGAGCAAAATACGTATCGGGCCGCTGGATGGGCGGCGGCACCGGCGGTGTGACGCTCGCGGAGGGGAGAGGAAGACACCCTGTAAACACGGACGAGCACCCCGGCGTGCTCGTGTGTGTGTGAGTGTGTGTGTGTGTGAGTGTGTGTGTGTGAGCGTGTGTGTGTGTGTGCGGGGTATGGGGGCGTGACTACCGGCCCCGTTGCGTTCCTAAGGCACCCCTTCCGTTCGTATGCGTCGCATGAAAAATGGATGAACCGCCGGCAGCAGCGCGCGGCGGAGGCGCGGCGGGCGCGGCGCGGCGCGCGAACGGGCGGGAAGCTCAGGTCGGGCCGTATTTTTAATGTTTTTGCTGCATATTTCGCGGGGCGGCGGGCAGACGGCCTCCCCCCCCCCCCCCCCCCCTCCCCCCCGGCGGCACGCGCCGGCACGCGCCTTCGAGAAGCGTGCTCCTCCTGCTGGGTGTCAGCCCCGTTTGACAAGCTTTCGCCAACTTTTGTAAGGTGCTGCATTTCTGTGCTGCTCCAAAATACACCATGTTCCCCAAACAGATATCCCCTGGACACCATCTTCCATAAAAAAAAATTAAAATAATTTTTAAAAAAATAAGAAGGAAATTGTTGACACGAGGAATGTCCAGCCTAGTCGCTCAAGTTGCGAGGAGATGGCTTCGCTGAGATTCCAGGCCTCGAAAATCGAATCTGCTGAAAACAAAGTTGGAAGGGGGAATGTGGGCCCGCGTCGCGCACCGCGGGAGAGACAGGGCCCTTACGGCCCTGCAGCCCTTCACAGCCCTGCAGCCCAGCGCCAGGAAAGGGTGCAGGAAGGAAGGGAGCAAGGAGGCGCAGCAGGCCGCCGCAAAATCGGAAACTTCCACGGACGTGCAAATCGGGTGCATTAGCCTCGCTGATGTAGTCCGCCGACCGCCCGGTGGAGGCCCGGCCCGCCGGGAGCCGCCGAGCCGGAGGAGAACACCGAGGGCCTGCCCGCCTTCCTCCCCGCCTTCCAGCCTGCCCGCCTGCCAGCCAGCCGGCCTGGACTCGGGGAGTTATGTAATCTCCGTCTCGTAGCGGGGGGGGGGGGGGAGGGAAAACTCGGTTTTTGCTTTACTTTCCCGAGAGAAATATTTCCCTCTGTAAGGCAGCAGGCGTATCCGCGCGGCGCTCCCCTCGCCAAGGGCAAGGGCCTGCGCCGGCCGAGGAGGTCCCCGCCCCCGGCCCGCCCCCGGCCCGCCACCGGCCCGCCCCCGGCAGTCGGCCCGCCTCCACCCACGTCAGAGCGGGTGACGTCACCGGCCGGAAGGGCGGCTAAACTACACGGATTACGTTCCAGGGGTGCATATTGAATGCGTTCGGGTTAAGGGGGGGCGCGGCGCGCGCAGCGCTGATTGGCTTGAAAACTTCCCCGACACGGATAACTCCGGAAGCACATCCCGAAAATACAGTGCAAAAAGAGCCAGGAGAGAGAGAGAGAGGGGGGGGGGGGGGGGAGAGAGAGAGGAAGAGGGAGAGAGAGAGAGAGAGAGCGTGGGGGGGGGGGGGGAGGGCGCTCAGATACTTGGAAAAACAAAGAACGGTCCTGCAGCATTCGAGAGTGTGTTACGGCAGGGGGGTCTCGATGCGCTAAACACCTTGTGGTGCTCGACCTGCATTTTTCAGCGAGTGAGAAAGAGCGAGAGAGAGAGAGAGAAAGAGAGAAAGAGGTGGGGTAAGGGGCGGGCGTGTGATGTTTATGCTGTTTGTTATTCAAATGACTCGGTGCACGGCAGCGGTATCCCTCTCTCTCTCTCTCTCTCTCTCTCTCTCTCTCTCTCTCTCTCTCTCTCTCTTCAGCCCCTAATGGAGCGGTGTTCTCCCACGCTCAACGCTCGCCGCCGCTACGTTGCCGATTAATATAAAACGGCAGTAAAAATAAGGAGTAAAAGTAATCGCTCACATCTTATCGCACTTGCGACGCTCGCTTAGAGTTTACTCGATTATTGTTTTTATTTTTTCGGTACGTTGTCATCGGTGCCGCGTGGCGGGTCTCGTACCCCGGTTTGTGCGTGACTAATCGCTATTAGAGGGAGAGAGATGGAAAGAGAGAGAGAGACAGACAGACAGAGAGACAGAGTCGAATACTCATTAGATCCTGAGAAAGCCTCCACGCCCCTAATTTGTTCGTCCATTAGGAATGCCGGACTGCATAAGGAAGAGAAGCGGAGAGAGAGAGAGAGAGAGAGAGAGAGAGAGAGAGAGAGAGAGAGAGAGAGGGGGGGGGGGGTGGGGGGTGAAGGCAGGCCAGAGACGGAGAGGAAACGAAGGAAAAGTACTGCTTCTATCGGCTTCCCCCTGTCGGCTTCTCCGAGAGTGCTAGTCTGTACGTATCGAGGGGTTGACATCTCCGAGTTTGAGTGTACACACGATTACCAAGTGTTACTGATTACCGGTGATTACCGACGATTCAGTAATGGTGACTGTGACTGTAACTGTGACTACCCTTTACAATGAGTACCAGCCATATCAACGGTTACCGCTGATCCCCAGTGATTGCCACTGATTACCCACCGATTACAACTGATTACCGTTAGATTACGACCGATTACCACCTTGAATCTCGGCCAAAATCGCCGATGATACCGGCGATCACCATTATACGGCATGATTATACCAAGGCGGTGTACACGCCATTGCCGGAGTTGTCAACCCCCCCGGTACGTATTAAAAGCAACAAATTCTGGTGTGGTGAGTGGCAGTCCCTCTCTCCACACCCTCCGCCGCGTTATTCCCGCTGGCTCGGACGCCGCGGTCGCCCGCCCGCGGTCTCACCACAAAAGCGACCCCGTGGGTCCCCGTGGGTCCGCGAGCACGTCCTCGCGGCAACATGTGCATTAATACTTAAACGTTTCGCCACCTCGCCGGCCGTGCGAGCGTTCATCTCCCTTCGCCCCTTTGCCTCCTCCGCACCTATCTTTTTTCATCCCCCCCCCCATACTTTCCTGTTTCATGACTCATGCGAGACCTTAGTCCGCACGCCTCTGCTGTCTCTCTCTCTCTCGCACACCGTCCCCTCCTCTTCCTTGTCCTTGGGGTGATGTCCTCCCCCCTTCCCCCTCTAACGCCCCGTCCAGCACACGCACACACATGGGCATATCCCTGCACCATTGTGTTGGCTCCTCTCTCTTTTCTTTTGTCTCTGCGGGCGAGATCTGTCAAAACAGATTCGCAGCATTCCCCCCCCCCCCCCTTCCCCGCCCCGCCATTGAAGCTCTATAAAGTGGCACAACGCTTTATTCCCAGGGATGTAATATATCTCTAGGCCCGGGCAATGTGCGTCGCGGGGATTTTACACATTTCCTCACGCGCGCGTGTGTGTGAGAGGACTCGCGTGTCTGTGTGTGTGCACACGCACGCGCCCGTGAGCGTGACGCGGGGCGGGCGCGCGTGTTTTGGTGGCGCCAATGTTTTATTTTTGGTGCCGCGGCGGCAGATGGCGCCGAGTGGCGCGGCGCCAGTGAGCTGATTATGTAAATGGCAGTTCGATTGGAGCTAAATGAAGTGCTCCGCTTACAAATGGTGGGCGTGCGCCCCGCGGGGGGGCGGCCGCGACCGGCTGGCGGAGCGCATAAGCCCCGCGCTGCTGTCAACTTTTCACGCCGCGGGTCCGCGCGCCCCGCCCCGCGCCGCTCCCCGCCCCGCGCCGCTCCCGGCCCCCACGCCGCTCCCGGCCCCCGCCCGGCCCCCGCGCCGCCCCGCCGTATTGGCTAATTTTCCCCGATTAGTGTGACAAACGCGGCCTGTCAGAGCGGCGCCCGACACGCGGCGCCCGGCGGCTGCCGCTGCTGCTGCGGGGCTGTTTGCTCGTGTTGCGGCGTGCCGCGTGCCGGGTAGAGGAGAGTCCGGTGTGAAACTGGAGCGGAGCAGCGCGCCCGAATGCCGCCACCAACGCGACGCGAGTGCCAGGTGATTCAGAAACGCCGTGCGATTCTCAAAACTAAGGGCAATAAGGCCCCCGATAGCGCTACATGGGCCCGAACAACGGCTACACCTGCAAGGAGGAGGGGAAGGGTCCTGGACTGCCTCCCACCTCTTTACACTACTAGAGGAAAATTTTAGAAAGTTGGAAAATAAAACTTTTCGGAAGAGGAGCATGGAAAAATTAAATTGAGAATTAAATATTACTTGGGACGGAAATATAGTTTATAAAATAATAAAAATATTTTATAAAATAAGACTAAAAACAAAGTAAATTTCGTTTTTTTTGCGGGGGGGGGGGGGGGTACAGGGGACCACAGGACTTACCGTGGCGATATTGTGAATAATCAACCCTTGAGATATCATTTTCTTAAGCCACTGCAATTTTATGTGTCATTAGAAATTTTTATACCATGGTACACTGGTCAAAATGACGAAATTCAGTGTCTTGGATTTTTTTTCAACGTCGCCTTTTCCCGCGTACCCGTATTCTCCGTATTCTCTGCTAATACCCCTTTGTACTACGAGTTTCAGTAATTTGACTTAATTTTTCTTAGAATGGAAGCGGTCCTTCGGACGTCGCAGTGTGTATGGCGGCTGCACGGAGCGGGCTTCACCTGACGAATAATAAAACACGAATAAAACGACGCCGGGTGCAGCAGAAGCAGCAGCAGCAGCAGCGGCAGCAGCAGCGCGAGTGGCGCCTCTTGCGCCGCCATTTGGATGATGGCCCGAGATGGAGTGGCAATATTCGCCGAGTGGGCCGACGGTCGTGCGCGCCTCGGGTCCGCGGCCAACGCCGTGTGTGTGTGTGTGTGTGTGTGTGTGTTTATGTCCCGTGCCGTGTATCGGCAGCTGATGCACATCTGTCGTCGCACTTGATGCGATGTCACCATCGGCCTTATTGGAAGAGGTACGGTAAGAGAGTGAGTGCGTGCAGAGAGGGCGAGGCCTGGCCGGCCACGGTGTCGCGTGCCGTGCGCGTGCGACGACGCCATCCACCGCCGCCTTATCGCGATGTTGGCACGGAGAAGGCGGGAAAGAATTTAAAAGTTGAACGCGAGACTGGTGGTCCTGCGCGCTGCCCGCGAGGTGAAGTGTCAGGGGGGGAAAAGAGACAGAAGGGACAGAGGGCAAACGCAAGGAAAAATGAAATCCCTTCCTCGGCCTTGGCCTGAAACAGGCGGACAGCCCAGCAGGCCGCAGCAGGCCCCCCGGGGGGGGGGGGGGGGGGGGGGGGTGCTGCCGCGGGCCTCCTGTCCCGGACAAGTGTTTATTTCTGTCTCATTGCTCAGCCATGGCCTGGGCAGAAGGGGCAGGAGCGAGGGAGACAGAGCGGGAGGCAGAGCGAGAGAGAGAGAGAGGCAGAGGGGGGAGGCAGAGAAGGTGAGATGTCGGCTCGCTCCAGTCACTCACAGTGTCATTTAGCAAAGTTTCACCGTCGCATCGAGCTCATCCCCGTCCCCCCCTTGTCCCTCACAGTCCACTGCCCCGCCCCCGCCCCCTCCTCCTCCCACCCCACCGCCCTCACTCTCGCTCTCGCGCGTACTTCCCGTGGCCGGCACGCTGGCTGGCAGGCAAGGACGCAGGTAATGTCATCACGTCACCATTCTCGCTTGCTCTCACTGTCTCTCTCCCTCCCCTTTCCCCTACCTCCTCTCCCCCTCTCGCTCGTCCCTCCTCTCTCTCTCTCTCTCTCTCTCTCTCTCTCTCTCTCTCTCTCTCTCTCTCTATCTCTGCACGGAACGCCGCTCTGTTTTCCCAGTCGGTGCGACCGCATGCGCCGGCGAGCGCATCCCCCGATTTGATTCGGTTTCGGTTTCCGTACTCTGAGGACGCCGGGCGCCGGGGCCACTGAATCAGGGACGACAGGACAGTGGCGAGAGCCGGGGGGGCGAGGAGGACCGGGGACGACCGGGGAGGACTGGGGACGACCGGGGAGGACCGAGGACCGGCCGACAGGCTTCGTGGATGAGCGAATGCCGGGGACCGATTGCTCGTCTGTGGACAAATCTCTCCCATCGGGCACCCGGCGGCGGCGGCGGCGGCACGGCGGCAACGGACCATTCGATGGCCTCCCCATCCCCTTCCCTCATCTCGGACCCCCGCCCGCGGTAATCCGCCAGTGCCGAGAGAGACAGAGAGACAGAGCGAAGGAGGGGAGAGTGAGAGGGGAGGGAGATTGAGAGAGACAGGAAGAGAGAGAGAGACGAACGGGACAGAGAGAGAGAGAGACATAGAGGAAAGGGCGGAGAGATAGAGCGATGTAAAGAGGACGGTGCTCTACATGCTCCGCGATACTTGTTGAGGCTGAGTGCGCGCGTGCGGGCGTGCGTGCGTGTGGGTGTGCGTGCGTGTGTGTGGGAGCGTGTGTGAGAGAGTGTGTGTAGGGGCGTATCCATCACGAGATGGGTCGTAAAACGGTGGGAGTTTCGTGCCGTCCCCCGGCGTCGCACACGCGGGGGCGCGCGCCACGACGTCGCCCTCGATTACAGGGAGCACCGCCTCGGTGCCGCTGCTGCACGTCTGCGGGGCGTCGTCGTGTCGGATGTGGGGAGGCTGTGCGAGAGAGAAAGAGAGATAGAGAGAGGGAGAGAGAGAGAGAGAGAGAGAAAGAGGGAGACAGACAGAAAGTGTGCGCGCAATGTTGGCGCACCTCACCGCTCGGGTCCGGTCCGGTGCAGGCTTTGGTCCTATGCAGCCCACGGCTGGCGAATAAATGCACGCGCCCACGCCAAACAACATCTCTCTCTCTCTCTCTCTCTCTCTCTCTCTCTCTCTCTCTCTCTCTCCCGTTGTGACTGAAAAATCGTCCCCGCACTGCGTCAGCTAGCCAACAGGCCTCCCCCTCCCCCCCCCCCCCTCTCCCCCTCTCTCTCTCTCTCTCTCTCTCTCTCTCTCTCTCTCTCTCTCTCTCTCGCTCTCCCCTCTCCCTGCGCAGGCTGCCGCTGGCGGCGAGCGCCCGGCGGGTAGGCAGCGGGGGACAGTGGCGTGCGGCGGCGCTGCCCGCCTCCCCAGGCGCTCTGATTGTATCGCGCTGCACGGAAGCACACCGAGCGCTGCTTTCTATTTTTTTTTCTTCTTCTTCCTCTTCTCTCTTTTTTTTTTCGGTCCCCGCGACCCCCCGCGCCGTGCTCTGTCGGCCGGCCATATTTGACTCCGGCCCTTGTTTGAGCTGGCGCCGGCCCGCCCGCCTCGGCACTTTGGCCCTGCCGGACCATTCTGCGCCGCCGCGCGAACGCGTGCGAAAATACGAAAGGGGAGAGAGGGGGGGCGGAGAGGGGGAGGGGGGGGGCTTGCGCGCGGCGGAGCGCACGGTTGTATGCGCCCCGAACGTGTGGCGGTCGCGTGGCGGTCGCGTGGCGGTCGCGTGGAGGGCGGGGACACGGCGGCCGCGGTGGCCCCCCGCGCGGCCCCCCACGCGCACGATGGCAGCGCTGCTGGCACCGATGGTTAATCCCCCTTTATTGCCGGATCGATACACTTATCACGGCGATCCGAGTTGAAGTACGGCCCCCTCCGTGTGTGTGCGCGCGCGCGTGTGTGCACGCGTGTGCGAGGGCGGGGCCCGGCGGGGGCCGCTCGTTAAGCGGCGATGATTAATTGAACAGCGGGAAACGCCTAGCCGCTGCATCGCGCTTTGTTTCCGAACGCCGCCGCCGCGCGCCTTTTCTCGCCGCCAGAGGGCGCTGACTGCGGCGCCGCCGGCGGCGGCGGTCCATTGAATCGACAGCACAGGAAGCGGGTGTTATTTCTCACTCCCTGCCGATGAGGGGGCCCCCGACAGATCGGGCGGCCCCGTGCGCGCGGATACAGGCCGCAGAGCCGCAACGACTTCCTGGACACCCGCGCCCGTCCGGGGGCCGCGGGGGAGGGGGAACAAATGGACCGAGGGGGCGGCAGGTCAGGTGCGGCGGAGGAGGAGGAGGCGGAGGAGGAGGAGGAGGAGGAGGAGGAGGAGGAGGAGGCGGAGGAGGAGGAGGAGGAGGAGGAGGAGGAGGAGGAGGAGGAGGCGGAGGAGGAGGCGGAGGAGGTCCTGAAGGCCGCGGTGCAGACACTCCACAGCGGGAACAGGGGAGGAGGGGGGGGGGGGGGGCTCTGCCGGAGGCCGCGATGTAAGTGGAGTCCTGATAACTGGCGACTTTGGAGGGCCATTAAGTGACCCTTGTGATGGTCGTCCGCGAACCCCCCCCCCCCTCCCCCCCCCCCCCCCCCCTCCCCCCTCCCCCCCTCCCCCCTCCCCCCCCTCCGAACCCCTCCGCTGGCCGCACTGAGTATCGCGGGGGGGGGGGGGGGGGGGCGGCAGAGGCTCCCGAGCATCGCCGCCGATTGAAATTCGAATTGGCAACACTGTGTCCGGAGAGGCCGTTCCGCGCGGAGAGGGCGAGAGAAAGAGAAAGAGAGAGAGAGAGAGAGAGAGAGGGAGAGAGAGAGAGAGAGAGAGAGGGGGGAGAGGAGATGAGGGGGCGTTGCGGGGACTGGGGAAACAGCCATAGACGAAATAATAATGCTCCTAATGGGCTCGTTCAAAACAAACACCATTACCATAATCCCGTGAGCCGGAAAACGAAACGCGCGGGCAACGTGCGACCTGCGCTGCTCTTCCTGCCTCGTCGTCCGCTCCCGTCTCTCTCTCTCCCTCTCTCGCGGTAGGCCGCTCTGTTTACTCTCTCTCTCTCTGTCCCTCCCAAGGCCTCCTCCTCCTCCTCCGCCTCCGCTCCGTCATAATGGTTTGCCCGCGCTTGAGATGGTAAGCCTGCGTCGTGATCGCGGCCACGCGCGGTCGTCTTTCTTTATTTCGTTGTTGTTCACAAATTTGTGAGATAGAAAGGAGGCAGGGCGGCTGTGGCGTGAGGTTGTGCCACGCTGACGGGGCGTGTGTTTGTGTTGCAGGTGAACGCGGTGCCGCCGCCGGGGCCTCCCTGTTCGGCCCGGCTGCCCCTGGCCGCATGGCTGATTCCGAAGACACACATTTCAGCGCTCGGTCCCTCTCGCACTTATGACGCGTCCCGCTTATAGGGGAGCGAGAGAGACAGCGGTGACCCTTCGGCATGAGCCCGGAGGCCGCGCCGGTGAGTGGGGGGATAGCGGAGATAGATAACGATTGCATCGGTGACATGGCGTGTAATGGAACCGGAATCGGGAGTAATTTGCCACCGTGCACGCAATCTTACTTTCTACTTTTTTCTCATACGTGTTTCCTTTTTTTTCGGTTTGTTTATTCTTCTGTGTTTTCTTTGTTTATCCTTTTGTTTTTTATTTGTTTGTGTGTGTTTTGTCTCCGGCCGCGCGGTGCCACATGGACTAGCTGAAAGCACTCTCCGCTTTCACGCGCGCGCGAGCCGCGAGCCGAGAGCCCCGGCGTGTTACAGCGACAAAGCGAATGGTTTTCAGCGAGCGGAGCGGCGCCGCCACGTATCGGCGCCCATCAGCCTATCTTATTGCAGCCCCGCTGCGCGCAGCTGCTGTATGGCCGCGCCCGGCGGGGTATGGATGGGGCCGCGTCCACGAAGCACACGGCTCCTGGATGAATGGCCTGCAATACTCACTGACTTTTTGCAACTATTTGCCTTGTGCGGTATGCAATTCCCTCAAAAAAAAAAAGAAAGAAAATTAAAATTTCATAAAAAAGTAACAATGTGGAGAGTAAACCTTCGCTGTGATGAAAAAAATTGCACAAAACTCTGTCACTGTAATACTGGTGTTTTTCTTGTTGATTCGGGGTAGCAATGGCAGGTTCAGCTGACACCAGGTGCGGAGAGGTACAAACAAATATTTAGGGAGAAAACCAATTTTTGTAATACAAGAGCTTTTATTAAATCCTTGAAAGCAGCAGTGAGAATTTTATGAAAACTATAAGATTTACACAATTAAATGCACAAAACCAGTAGAAGTAAATTCCCAAATATACATTTCAATGATGGCAAAAACCTAGTCAAAGAGGGATGCAATATAGGAACCCAAAACAATGGGTAAAATTTAACTTCTTTACAATCAAGACAAAAACACATGATGCCGAAGGGCTAGTCAACAAAACCCACTAATCAGGCAAAATAGAAAAAAAAACATAAACAAAACCTTTAAGCAATTTAGACAAGACCAAGGACACATTGGCGAGACAAAACTCATAAGTACGAGTAAGCCTTGGGTTGTTCGGAAATCTTGTGGACAAACTTTATACAATTAGACCACTAAAAGAAAAACGTGAACAAAAACTAAGAAAGAACCGTTAAAGTTACATTAAGAAAATAGAGCCACATTACGGCAATTTGTTTCCAAGGAGTGGTCTTAAAGTTTTTAACCAATTACTATTTCGACAGACATGGGACAATACACATTCACTGTAACAAAAATAAACTACAGAGAAAAAACAACGGAAAACTCACAAACAATGTACCTTGGGCCCAAGGAAATAGGAACGGAGTGCGCACTCACCCTAAGATTTCTCGAGAGGGAACTTATCCATTTCAGCGACGTTGATCTTCTCTGATAGCACACACACACACACTCACTCAACTATTAACCTTTTCTCCAACAGTTTACACAATGAGTCTTAGCTCAATTCACAGGAGAAAAACTCTCCTCCAACTCCACACTTTATCACTAGACACTGGCTTGGCCCTAACCGCCCCATGGGTGGAAAGGGGGGATGGCCAGGGTGGCGGCCTCCTTGGTGGGGGCGGCCCGCCCTGGGCCCAGGCCAAGGTAGGGTTCGCCGCCGTCAGCGACGGGGGCATGGTGGTGGTGGCAGCCGGTCAACGGGGAGGGCAAGGCGGCTACGGGGTGGACCTAGCCTGTCATGGCCGATTCATCGATGGCCCCTAGACTCGTTGCCCTGCGTGCAGGAATACAAAAAACCCTTTAGACTCCGTCTGCCCTAGTTGACTCCACAGCGGTGACCTCCCGGACGGAGGGGCCCACCTCTCGGGCATCATGGCGGGCAGGGGAGATGGCGAGGGAGCACGTCGGTGCGTCGGTCCGGTTGGCGTAGCCGGGTGGTTCTTCGCCTCCAAGGCCAACGTCCTTCTCCTCCACACGGGGGCACGGACTCCGGCGACCGCCGTAGGAGACTCCCGCACTACCGGTGCGAAAACGGAACCGCGCGCACACCCGACGCCGTTTCTGCCCTCGACTCCAACTCCCTCTCTCGCCGCCGGTCTCTCGTCTCCCCGCTCGGCCGAGCGGGCTGGCTGCCTGGGCTGGCTGCTCGGGCTGGGCGGTGACCGCGCCGGGCCGTGCAGCTGCGGCTGGGGCTGTCGGGCGGGTTGCGAGCGGGGTGGCGTTCGGTGGGCTGCCTACCCTTACGGCGTTTCTGTTGCTTCGCGACAGTTCCCCCCGTGCTCACAAAAAAAAAAATCTGGAAGATTTTTTTTCTAATTTCCAGCGTTTCTGGTCACGTACTTCTTGAGCTGGTCGACGTGCCACGGGCCGCTTTCCTTGCCTCTGTCGTCTTCCAGGGCGTACGACACGCGTCCCACGCGGTACTTGACCCTATACGGCCCCTCCCACCTTGGTGCTAGCTTCTTACTGTAGTAAGCGCTCTTGTCCGACTTAGGGAACGTCTTCTTCCACACCATATCCCCGGCGTTGAATTCGTCTCCTTCTCGTCGGCGCAGGTTGTAACGCTGCGCGTTGCGCGCGCTCGCGTGCTTGATTTTCTCTCTTATTCTTGCCAATAATTCCTCGCGCTCCTTGACGCGCTCTGGCGGCAAGGGCTCGGGGTCCGCCGTGTCCAGCTGCTCTTCCTGGCCGTTGAACAGTCGCTCGCGCCCGTCTAGCAGGAGATCCTCTCCGAACACCACTTGGTGCGGGCTTAACCCGGTGACGTGGCTCACGGACGTGTTCATGGCGGCTTGAATCTCGGGTAAATACTCGTCCCAAGTACGCTGGTTTTCTTCCCGGACGTAGCAGCAGACAATCGTCTCCAGCGTCTGGTTTGTGCGCTCCGTCGGGTTGCTCCGCGGGTTGTAAGGGATGTTGTAGCGAATGGCGGTGTGATAGTCCCGGCAGAGACTCTGGAACTCGCGACTTCGGTACTGCTTCCCGTTGTCGCACAGCAGAAGCCGCGGCGCGCCGTGCTTAAGGATCACGTCCTCCTTCAGGTGCTTGCAGACGGCGGTGGCGGTTGGCTTCCGCAGCGCCCGGATGTACACGTACTTGGAGAACGCGTCCGTCATCACGGAGACGGTGGTGTTCCCCTTGGAGGAGCGCGGCAGCGGGCCAATCAGGTCAGCGGACAGGACTTCTCCGGGGCGGGAAATGATCTTGCCGCTCCCCATGAAACCGGGCGGCCGGTCGCGGCTCTTCTTGACGCGCTGACACGTCGCGCAGCTCTTCACGTACCGGTCGACGTCCTCCTTCATGTTCGGCCAGTACGCCTTCGCGCGTAGCCGCTCCAGTGTCCGGAACGCGCCGCCGTGGCCGCTGGTCGGGGCGTCGTGACTCCGGGCCAGCGCGTCCAGGCGGGCCTCCTGCGGCACGAGCTGTACCCACCGGAGTGGCGCGCCCGCGCGGATGGTGATCAGCTTGAACAGGCGGTCGTCGTCAACCCTGAACTTCTCGTAGGCGTCGGGGTTCTCCAGGACCTTCCGGCGCAGTTCGAGGTACCAGGGGTCCCGGATCTCAGGCAGGTCGATGACCTCGACGCGGACGGACGGTGAGGCGTCGGCGTCCACCGGGTTCCTGCTGAGGGCGTCGGGGGCCTGCATGCGCGCCCCCTTGCGGTGCACAATGTTCATTTTATACTGCTGAATTTCAGCAGCCCAGCGGGCGAGTCGCCCGGACGGATTTTTCAGTCGGTGGAGCCACTGCAGACTGGCGTGGTCCGTGATGAGGTCGAACTCGTAGCCCTCCACGTAGGGCCGGAAGGCTTCCAGTCCATGCTTCACCCCGAGGCACTCTAATTCGGTGGCGGAGTAGAAACACTCGCGCCCCTTCAGGATGCGGCTGTTGTAGTGCACGGGGTGCTCGCCGTCGTCGAATTCTTGAGCGAGCAGGGCTCCGGTCCCCTTCGACGAGGCGTCGGTGTATATCTTGAATCTTCTGCTGAAATCAGGGCTTCGCAGCACGGGCGCAGCGCACAGAAGCTCGCGCAGTTTCAGGAAGGCTTCGGTCTCCGGAGCTCCCCAAACGAAACTAGCGTTCTTCTTGCAGCGGTCGTAGAGTGGTTTTGCAATCGTGCTGAAGTGCGGCACAAATTTGCGCATCCACCCGGCGAGGCCCAAAAATTGACGAATTTTCTTCACGCTGTCCGGCTTCGGAAAATTCACCACAGCGGCTACTTTGGCAGGGTCGGGTCGAATTCCAAAGCGGTCAATAATGTGACCCAGGTATTTTACCGATTTGCGAGCGAACTCGCTCTTGTCGAAGTTGGGGAGGACGCCGCCGTCGAAGAGCTTCCGAAGCACTCGGTCGATGAGCGCCAAGTGCTGCGGCCAGTCGCCTCCGATCGACCACAAGATGAGGTCGTCCATGTAGGGCTCGCAGTGCTCCTCGGGGTTCTTGAACTCGTCGGAGAGGATGCTCTCGATGGCGCGTTGCCAGCAATTTGCCGCGTCGACCAGGCCCGCGGGGAGCCGCGTGAACTGGAACAGGCCGCGCCCCGGCACGTAGAACGCGGTCTTCGGCTTGGAGTCGGCGGAGAGGGCGATCTGGAGGTAGGCGTCCTTGATGTCGATTGTCGTGATGTAGGCGGCCCCGGAGAGTTTGCTGAGTATCGGGTTAATTCTCGGCAGGGGGTAAGCGTTCGGCGACTTGACGACGGAATTTAACTTCCGAAAATCCACCACCCAGCGCCAGCCTCCGGTCTTCTTGGGGATGACGAGGAGCGGTGACTGCCAGGGGGAGCTTGAGGGCTCCACCACGCCCAGCGCGAGGCGCTCGTCCAGCTCGCGGTGGATGTCAGCCATCA